>OZ005742.1:239789865-240037591 GCA_963930735.1 Dioctria linearis
TGTTGTAATATATAACATAATTTATTTGGATAATGTACAAAGATTATATGATCTTAAAAGTACAAAGTGCAATGGTGTAATTACGGGAAGTCTTTTAAAATACAAATAGACTAAATTAACGAAACTTACAATAAGAAAAATAGAAGCTAGGTACAAAAAGAGGAGAACAACCTAATGAAAGTAATGAAACAGATGAACTAAAGAGAAAAAAAGCAATGAAATCAAATAAATAAATAAAAAAAAAATAAAAGCAATAAACAATAAGTAATGATAAATAATAAATAATACATATAATAATTAATAATAAATAATAACTTGTCAACAATCAATAAAATAGGACAAAAATGAATACTGGAAAAAAAACCCAATACGTATATATATAAAATGAGAAACAAAACTAATGCAAGAAAGAAAAAAAAAAGTAGTTAATAAAAAATAAATGATAAACAAGATCAAAAACAAAATAAATTACACTAAACTTATACATAAGAAAACCAATGTTGCACAAGAGAGAGAAAGAAAGATAGAGAGAGTGAAAAGAGATATAGACTAAAATCTGGGAAACACTCAAACTGCATGACTTTCAACAAATATTTGAAGATTTTATAAGCTTTGCAAAAGTTCTGCCGACAGCCGTGCATTGAAGATCATACGACAAAAGATTCCACTTGCGAATGCTTTGAAAAAAGTAAGAATGCTGCCCATACTGCGACCTGCAACGAGGGATCAAAAGTTTCTTATATCTAGTCGATTGCAAGAAGTTCAGTTTCTCGAAAAGGTACAATGGCTTCCGATTGTAAATCAGTTTGTGAAGAACTTTTAATCTACGTTGGGTTAAGTAGTTTTCTAGAGGGCAACCAAGCAAGGTCGATATATAGGGTGATATGTGACTAGTCCAAGGCAGCTTGAATACATAGCGTAACGCATCATTGAATGCAACCAAGAGCCTTCTACGACAAATTGAGTCCAGAGATGAAAATATTATGCAACCATAAGTAAAATGAAGTATCACCAGGGCTTTAACCAGTTTTTTTGCTCATATGAACTTAGCCTCAACCGCCGTAGACACCCATATATTTTTCCAATTGTAGAACTAATATGGTTGCAGCAGGAGAACTTCGAATTAAGCTCAAAACCCAAGCTTTTTTCGGAATCCACATAGGGAAGTCTGGTGTTATTTATAAGTACCGGCGGTAAATTATTGACATCAATGTCTTTTCTATAGATCGCTAGGCAACTTGATTTGACAGGATTCAGTTCTAAACTGTTTTGGACAGACCAATCATAAACACGCTGGAGATCTTGATTCAGTCTGCATACGCAATCCTCCGTTAAGCCAATTGGCCTGCTGAGATACATCTGCACGTCGTCGGCATACAGATGTATCACAACAACAAATTGTAACAAATTTATCAACTAAAACTTTTTTATAGATATCCATTATTTGTACTATAAAAAAAAATACTACTAAAATTTCGCCAGTTTTAATTTAGCTGCAATTTCTCATTAATTTTGCGATAAAACTAGCGTACGAGAATTTTTCACGACGTACAAGGTTTTTGCAAAGTTGGTACGAGAATCCAGGTGTTGCATTCTAGCAACCCTGCTCTGAGCAGACTCCTTCTTGCTATTTATGGTATACCTATGCAATGGGTTCCCGTATTGGAAAACTTGCCTCCAATATAAATATTATTTCTGTATAAAGCATTCATATAAATCGTTTATAAAAAGAGGTCTATACACGCATACATATGTACTCGTATATGACATAATATTATATAAATGAAAAAAAAAAATAAAAAAAAAATAAAAAATCATTAAAAACATTTTACAGATAAAACACAATTTCTAACACAAAAATAACATTTTTATTTAATCTTTGGTTTATATTCTAAATTTCAGTATAAGTTTCCCTGACCTCTACTTTTCCACTTTTATCAACGCAATGAAGTGTAGCACAACAACCAGGGAATGGTTTAGTATGGTCACCTCCAACAGCTTTACATCCTCCAGGAACTTGATATCGTGGGCAACTACAAAAAAAATTTACAAAATAAATATATTAAAAATAATTACAATAATGTACAAAAAAAAAACTCACTGATTAATTCGAATCACAAAATCATCTCGACACGTATACTTAGCGCAAGCATCACTCTCAACCGGTCTGTAAACTTCATCAACTTCGATTGCATAATCAGTGTCTTTGTGATAACACTTTCCGGGATGATCTGTATAGGTATGTGAAAAAAATAACAGAGAATTCAGAAGAGATCATCACACATTTGGTTATAGATTACACATAACAGATCAGCGCAAGACGATCACAGACACTCACCTGGATGTCGTGCATTTCCGATGTACTGCTCTTGACCGCTGGCTATTGCAGCAAAACAAACAAATATCATCACCAAGCAGCACTTCATTTTGTTTTTTGTTTTTTGTGTTTTTTTTTTTGTTAATTAAATTTCAATAGTTACCCGGATAGTAATTAAAATTTGTTAAAGCTATGATCCGCCGCAGTTAACAGTTTGTGCTTTTGTGTGATTTTCGACTTGCACACTCTTTTTATATTCAACGGAATATCGTATAAGCTCCAATTACGTAGAATTAAGTAGGGTACTATGTACTCATCAGTCATTCTTAGATACGCTGATATCATCGGATTTTTCGTAGGTAATATAATGGCAAAACAAAAATTTTTCAAAAAAATTTGCATAAAATTCTTTGTTTCGATTTATCAACGGAAGTTGTTTTTATTTAATATTCATTCCTTGGTGAAGGAACAAAATTTTGCCAATTAAATGTGGATAGAGAACTAGTATGCGTGATTTACAACTTTTTAATTATCTTTTTGTGAAAAGGAAGATGGTATTGTTTTTCTTTTCTTTTTTTAACATATCTTACCTTACCTTTTTTTAATAAAACCCAGTTCTATAGATTATTCAAGTTGGAATTTATTCCGAAATATTTAGGCGAATAGGTTATACGTACGTACATACCTGACATCTGCATGTGAAATTTTGCCAATTCAATTAATTAACATAATTTCGAGCTAAGAAGAAGAAGTTAAGCTTTTATTCGTAAATCTCGCAGTTATGTTGTAAGTTTCAAAATATATTTATTTCTAGATATCACCAGGCCTTAATATTTAAATAATTGAAATATTAGAGAGTTTTGCTATGAAAATTCATAGCGAAGTAAGTCAGTCTCTGAAATTGACTCAGTTTGCTACTATGTAAGTCGGCAGCTCGAGAATTGAGAGGAAGAAACATTTTATGCATACGAAAAATCGTTGAAGAGTTTTTTCCACTCAATTCTCGAGATGCCGACTTAGCAGCAAACTGAGTCAATTTCAAATGGACTTACTTCGCTATGAATTTTCATTGCAAATCTCTCTAATAATAATAATAAAGTTTTTATTCATAAACAATCTTGTACATTAATATTTTATGGGTCCATTAACGCAATACAATTTCCATCTATTTATTATGTAGACAATTCAATTTATAAGTTCAACTAATGTGTTCAAAATAATAGTTAAGCAAATAAACAGAAGCACTTTGTAACATTAATAAGTAGAAGAAAAAAACAAAAAATCAAGCAAACAAAAATATTAAAGGACAGAGAGCAGATAAAAAGGTTTTCCAACAAAAAAAACTACTTCGACACTGACTAATATAGTCGTCTGTCTAGATTGGCATGATCAGCTTTAACCTTTTTCAATTAATCTCTCTTAAAACAAATATTTTCCTTCCATTTCAGAGAAGTAAAGGAGGCATAGAACAAGATACTCATAAGTAAGGCAGCTTCAACTTAACCGCCTCATGCCTTTTAAGGGAAAAAGAAAAAAGACAAATTTCATTCAATTACTCGTTGTATTCTTGAATTAGAAATTTTCGATATTTAAATCCACCACTAAAGAAACCATACAAGGCTGTCCAATCCTTGTCATTCAACAACAGATCAATCACCTCGTTACGGGAAAGTGTAATACTATCGAAGAACTGTGATCTGTACTGTTTAAAAATAGGGCAAATCCCAATAAAGTTTACCATGTCTTCCTCTAGTCCCAAGTTACAAATATAGCATACGGGTGAGCCCTGCCTTTTAAACGGATTCGCATATAGCCAAAGCAGACCGCCTCTGCACATAAAAACAGATCTTATTAAGGCTATACTATTGTCATCGTTGAAGTAGGTAATACCTGCGTCAAGCGAATGGTTTAGATCATGATACAGGTCATGTCTAACACTCAACCTAGCTTGCTCCAAGTAGTTATTTTGGCTAAATTGCGATTTTTTATCAGAATATCATCCAAATTGGAGCGCAGCGCTGTAATATTTATGGGCACGGAATGTTTTTCCGAAAGTTCACAGAGTGCATCATACCAACCTATTATGTTCCTTATGGCTAAGTTAGCAAGAATGTTAGGTAATCTGTTGCTTGGCATTTCACAGATTACTTTACCAATATATTTAAAATGCATTCTTAAGGTGCACTCTCTATGAAATGCTATAGTCCCGCAAAGGACCTTCAAGTTAATACGTAGTATTTCGCCTCATATAATTCATACTTAAAAATTATTTTAAGTTTATATATGAGGTCAGCTTGGCTGTTTGCCTTGGCGTATACGGCAGTCAGGAACCAAGCCGTACTGACGAGTATACGATTCGTGCTTATATGAAACCTGCTTTTTTTGCAATGAAATTTCTTTTTTCAAAGATTTTTCATTTACATAAAGAGTTTTTTCCAATTGAAATATTTACGTCACACACGAATGTGTCAAGCTGACAGTGTGAAAAATAATGTACTGAGAAAAAAACTACCACCATATTTTGCATTCGAACATAAAAATATTGTTAATTTAACAATTTTAGATTATTACTATTAATGCAATCAAGTATACTTATATTTTCCTTCTATGGTCAAGCTAGTGATTGTTAACCTTCTATACCCGATGGGTAATCAGCTACATACCCGACAGTAGTTTTAATAAACCAGCTAGAAGGAAGCAAAGTTTGAAAAATAAAGCCCTTAAGTTTTTTATACATTGCAAAAATCGGGGGATCCTCTACCTCTCAAATTAGCAATCCCATTGGATTCATATTTCAAATATTCATTGATAAGTAAAATTCGCGTGTCATAGGCTATTTTTTTATTTCGATCGGTGAGTATAAATTAGAGGGGTCGGGGGTTTTTCAATTATAGCTAAGCAATATGACCTCGGAAGAGCATAGGGGTATGAGTACTCAAACTGCTTCTCAGGGTCTGGTCTATTCGATTCTGGACCAGATTTTTCAAATTGTACTAGAGCACCCCCACCACCACCCCGGAGGTCACACACAGTATATTTTCTAATTTTTTAAAAATGTAAAATGGTTTTTTTATTTTCGGAAAACTCAGGTATACTAGATTTTTCGCGCCTTAGATCGGCTCTAACTCGGTGGGGTTATGTCCGATCGGAAAATCGCCTTCACTATTCATTCCTCTCAGCTAATCACTAGCTACAATTCGTAGAAGAAATTATTTTTAACGAGGGTACTTTTAGAGTGAGGTTTACGAAATTCTGGCAGGGGGTGGCTCCAATACGGCATGTTGTAAATTAAATTAAAAGTCTTCTTCACTGGGGTATATTTTGACCCATCCCCGGTGAAGGAAACGTCTGCAGTAATATGTCTGCAGAGTATTTTCAATGATACAATTACATATAGAATGCACACAAGTATGAATGAAAACAAAGTTTAGCGACATCTATTAGTGAAATATGTAAAAATCGTCCAATAAGTAAAATATTGAAGACGTTTCTTTAGTTGTGTCTTGTTTACGTGAATTTTCGATGTATTTTAAGAGAAATCACTAAAGTCATCTTGTGTAAAATTAATTGCGAAGGTACGCACAATTTTGTAACCCACTATTTACAGTCTTAAACGCTTATTTAAATTAAAACTTAAATTTTTGTAACTGAATGGAATTTCTGTAATTACACCTTGTCTTAAGGTGGAATTACAGTGAACCTTGCGCATTTATCGCTGTACCTTTCTGTTATTACTAGTGGAAAACAAGAGCAAAATCATGGGAACGAAATTATACCGTTGCATGTATTGAGTTCACTGCAATTCTAATTTTAAATACACATACAGGGTGTTTCCGCCTAGGATGTCAATAGAGTAGGATCTAATAGTACTCACCTAGGCAAACAAACTCCTTTTAGGAGTTACAGGGTGATTAAGAACAAAAGCTAGTTTTTCATTTTAAAAAGTACCGTTCATACTGTCAGAGTTAAGAGCTCATTGTATGCAGAACTTCATGGCCTTTCCAACGACTGGTAAAACAGCCCCGTACCTGTCATCTCAAGAGTTATTGCTGTCTAAACTAAAAACTAAAATTTCGAATTTTCTTACCTTTATTCTTAATTTGACATCTATTGTTTTTGCAAAAAGTTCATTAACTTTCTTTTATAAAAACGGTAAACTGTGGACTCTCGTCTTTAATTTGACTTATTACATCCTATGTGCTATATGTAACCGTTAAGGTGTTACTAGCTCTTAACTTATTCTCAAAGCTATTCTGAAACCTATTTTCGAAGATAATTTTTTTTCCTTGGTAACTGCAAACACGTCATTTAAAAAAAATATTGGCTAATTTCGGTATGACCTGAATAGGTTGTGAGCTAATAACTCTTTAACGTATACAGATAGCACATAGGGTGTAATAGGTAAAGAGAGTCTACAGTTAACAGTTCTTATAAAAAAAAGTTATCTTAATGACCTGTGTGGAAAAAATAGTGGTCAAAGTAAAAAAAAATAAGAAAATCCGAAATTCTTAGTTTAGACCACAATAACTTTTGAAATGAGAGGAGCACCGGGCTGGTTGAGTAGTCGTTATAAAGGCCATTCTGCATACAATGAGCTCTTAATTGTGACCTCACGCCCTGTACTTTTTATTAAGATGCAGGTTTTTTGTCAAAGACTAGATGTTTTCCTTAATCACTCTGTAACTCCTAAACGGTTGATATGGCCACCCCTGCCATACAATTTTTTTGTCAAGTGAGTACTATTACCTCCTGGTTTATTGACCTCCTATAAGCGGAAACACCCTGTATACTAATTGTACCAACAGAAATTAATCAGGTTGTCAAGAAGTTTGATGAAATTTTCACATAAATTTGAATAATCTATTCATGGTCGGTAAATAATTTAACCCATGATGGGCTGTATTAAAAAAGGTTCATCAATAGAGTAACAAAAACGTACATATTTCTTTACTTTGTCTTGTGTAAGTAAGGCCAAAAGGGAATAATGTGGATCTGTTTGTATTCCACGAGATAAGCACAATGCAAATTTCTTTTATCACAATTTCCAAAGCAGAAGCATAGTGATAAATATTTTCATAATGTTTAGCACTGAATTTGAACACTCCATTTTTTTTACTAAAATCGCTTAAATTTTTTAGAAGTTGTTACCTCCTTAATAAATACACAAAAAAAGTTTATTATAGGAATTTCTTTTTTTTTTAATAAAAAGACGAATTATGTGGCGTATTCTCACTTTTATTCAGGATTATAAATTAAATGTATATTAGGTTGTTTTGGTCACCCTTCGCTGTTGTCAAACGGGAGCTGAAAAGTTTAGAGAATGACTTATGAGTATAACATTTGACTTAGCTTTGGGTCGCACGTACTTCGTCCTAGAACTGAACGACATTCGTCCCCTTTGGATTCACATTCCATACAGACAACCTGTGTGACATTCACCCTTTTCACAACATACGCCCACGTCCAAACTAGGCGATATTCGCCGCTGTTGGCAACATTTGCCACACACACAATTTGTCACTTTTTCACATAACACCTTATGCATTTATTTCCACACACTCTGTCTCATCACCTTATACCTATAACCTAACTGTACTCTAAAACACCCACCTTAAAACTCAATTATCCACTCGGAAGCTCAAACTTTACTGTATTTTACTATTCGCGCTTATACTACTACTTCTTAAAAATATCCTCTAATCCCATTTAGTCTTACCTTTTTAATGTAGTGGCTCTAGCCAACACTGGTTATTCCTTCTTTGAAAAATAGTCGCCCGCCAACTGCCAATATCCGACTTCTAATACCCTTGCCCATTTTCTCAGAATAATTCTCACTTACTTAGCTAAGTAATTTACCTTAGTGTAACATACTTTTACCCAGAAACTAAGAAATATATTTTAAGTATCTAATTTAAATAGAATTAAAAATGTCAAATACAAAATTCACTTTCAACATACACAACTGAGGATAAGTCATTCTAAATGAATGATATTTATTTACTTCACTAATAGATGTCGTCCAAAACATTGTTTTTTTTTTTTTTGCAAATATGCATACTTTCACCCATATTTTTAAGCAAATGTGGACACATAATAATCACAGCGCCATCTAGGTGTTACAGAAGACTTAAATGAAAAGAAATTAAACAAATAGTTCGCTACAATTGGCAGACGAAAAATTGTTCTTTTAAAATTATGGATGTTCTAGAACTAAAATACACACAAGAACAGATCAAATCTATACTTTTGTGTAATATAAAGCCAAATTTAACGCATTCACCTCTCACGGTTGGTCCTTTTGTACTCAGAATCGGGGAGGAGCACAATATTCATTCTAATTCACGACTGAGTAACCTATCACTATTGTATACACTAGGCAGACATAAATATCCAAAGTTTTTAAGAGAAAACTAAATTGTGATTTGTTATCATCTCATCTACTTAAGTTATTTCATTTACAGGAAAACGTTCACATTCACAAAGTAAACCTATCTTCACGTCCGCATTGTCACCGACTAACCACATCGAACAATAATAAAAAAATATATATATTCAAACGTAGTTAGAGTACATCTCTCGATATTGTACAGAAAAGATCAACCAACATTAAGCCTTACATAATAGTTAAAAAAAAAAAAAAACTGCTTTATTCACTGCAATTCAACACTTCACATTCTTCTTTCAACCTCCAAGATTTCTTTCTTGGAAGTTTTATTTTGCTCGTTGTGTAGGTTGAAGTAACGTGTATTACTGGTAATTTTAAAATGTGGATTAACCGATGATCAAATGATATTAATTGAATCTGGTTTTGTCAAAATATCCATTAAATTATTATTTTTTTTTTTTAGAAACTTAATGAAAAATTTATCAAGTCCAATGACTCATCGTCTTCTGGCTGAGCTGGATTTCCCGAAATTAATTTTTGAGAATTTGGAAGTCAATTTTTATGTAACAAATCGCTACCAAAGAAACTGAAGACGTAAAGTAGGCGTGAAATGATTTATATTCGATTTGTTTTGCAAAACTCAAAAATTATTTGTATTTCAAAAACAAGAAAAAAATGTTGTATAAAATATTTTCAATTGCAAATGAATTCTATATTTTCTTCCCATAAAATATTCATCAATTTTTCTGTACCACCCTGTAGATCTTAATTTATCTAGGTATGTATGTAGGTAAATGCACCAATTCGCGTCCACTTAATTTTATAACATGCTATAAAACGACGTATTTTCCTTAAAATGCAGATATTTCTATATCCTCATGTTCATGAATATGTCTGCTATACCCGTAAAATGAGAAACAAATTCGTTGAGTTAAATCTGAGTCCTCAGAGGTCAATTCATTAGGAGTCGGCATGAAAATAATGTGAAATTGCAAGAAAACAAATTTTTTTTGTAACGTAGTGCTATGAGTTTAAAATGTAAGAGACTGCATTTTTTATTCCATTTTTATTTCATGAGAAAGTTTTTTAAGAGGTTATATTTAAAATAAATATAATATTGTTTGAAATTTAAGTAAATTTTCGGAATAACCACATTAATTTTAGTGCCGCGAAATGGATCAATCAGTACGTTTACATGAATGCTTGAAGTATACTTGAAGTATGCTTGAAGTATGCTTGAAGTATGCTTGAAGTAATCAAAATATCATGAAAACGCTCATTCAACTTAAGTAATTGGAAAATTAAATTCAAGTCAAGTAATTGGAATTAATTCAATCAACCGCCCTACCTGAGCTTCAAGTGGATTTCAAGTCAAATATTCATGTAAACGTACTGAACATGATTATTATCATGAGCCAGTTCGCGTGTACTGGTGGCAGCAAATTAGAGCAGCATTTTTTACCTTGCACCAAATTGCGGCCTACAAGCAGCTCTTCATTAATTAGTCTGATTTAATGTATTGGATATAAGGAAATATGGAAGGATATGCTGCTACAACACTAAATGAAGTATTGTCGGACATTCGATAAGGAAAATTTTCTATTAGAATAGCTAGCATCAAGTAAAATATTCCAAAAAACATCATTACAAGATAAATTGTCTGAAAGATATCCTGAATGCGTAGGAAAGATTGGACCATAACGTATTTTAACGGAAACCGAAGAAAAAACTAGTTAAATGGTGTGAGTCGTTAACCACATGTGGGTTTCCATTAAGTCCTGATAAGCACAGTTAAAAAAAAACCGGCCAAGAGCGAGTCGGAATCGCACACGAGGGGTTCCATACCATCGCACAACATTTAACACTATGTACTTTTTATTTTCATTATTTGTTATAATAGCAGCTATAGTATTACTCACTCGTAGAAAATTTCATGTATCTACCTATTACGGTTCAACAGATAGACCGTTTGTTAAGGTCGAGCAAAAAACGCCGAAAAAAACAGGATTCTTGTATGGCGGCCCCCTTTAATTTTTAATTTAATTTAATTTTATTATTTTAGCTGCAATAGAAATACACACTTTGTAAATATTTCAACTGGGTCTATCTATTACGGTTCATGCGATACAACCCGCTGACAGACAGACGGACAGCGGAGGCCTAGTACGGGTACGGAACCCAAAAAATAATATTATTAAACTCAGGATATATCCTAGGAACTATGATGCGAAGCACAGCATGGCAAGAAGGTGATAAAGAAAGATGTATGTCACTCTTAAACCTTCGCAGATTGCATGCCGGAGGAAATACAGAAGATGGTAGACTGTTCCACGTTCGCACAGGATAAAACAATATCACAGAATTGTACTCCACGACCGAAAGTATTTTGAAGGGAAAAGATGTGCGCGGCTTGCAGTGCGAATATTATATGCAGAAATCAGGGATCAGACTAAACATTTCATTAGAACATTGACCATGCATGTAGCAATGTAGGAGTGAAAGGCAACCAACATTGCGGCGGTGTCCGAGTGAGTCCATATGACAAGTTTTTTCCACATCGCCAATGAGCTGAAGGCACTCTTTTGGACAATATCCAATAAAGCTACGGCTCTGCGACCAGCGCCGGCCTACATATAGAAATTGTATTCCATGCTAGGTCTGATGTAGGACTTGTAGAGGAACGGTAGAACCGATGGGCTGAAGTATTTCTTATACCTTTTCAGAAATACAGGACATTTCGATGCTTCTTTGGCAACAGAGAAGATGTAATCTGTCCAGTTTAACTTACTGGAAATATTAATGCCAAGAATGCTTAGTGACGGTGAATCAGAAATTAATGGTCCATCAAAAGAAACGGGTGTGGTTAAGTTATGATCTTGTTTTAATGAGATGAGACAGCTTTGGGTCTTAGATGCATTGAATTCACCCCGCGATTTGCTTTGCCCCAAGCAAGGATATTGTTAAGATCGTTATTCAATCAGCTAATCATGCAATCTCGTTTAACATATGCGGCATTCCCCCTGGATTCAGCAAGAGTGTCAAAGGAGTAAGCGAAATCAAGAGTACTGTCATCTGCGAAACTATGAATGGGATTGAAAGTAAGGGAAAGCAGATCATTAATGAAAATTAAAAAGAGAGTTGGAGAGATAACAGAGCCTTGAGGTACACCGGCATTTATGGAATGCGGTTCAGACGTAACGCCATCTAATACAACACGTATTTGGCGACTAGATAGGAAATTTTCAATCCATAATAGAAGAGGAGGGGAGAGACCAAGTGCTTTGAGTTTGGCTAAAAGGGCTAGATGCCAGACTCTATCAAAGGCTTTTGAAATATCTAGGGCAACGATTTTAGACTCACCAAAATTATGAAGACTACGGTTCCAACGTTCCGTAAGAAAGGTCAGCAAGTCTCCAGATGAGCGTCCAGCTCGGAAGCCATATTAGCGATCGTTGATGAGATGATTAGTTTCTAGATACTTCATTAATTTTGAGTTAATGATAGATTCAAAAACCTTTGAAAGAATCGAAGTCATCGCAATTGATCGATAATTTGAGGGATCGCTACCCTCTCCTTACTTGGGCATATGCTGAACGTGAGCTAGCTTCCAAGCAGTTGGAAATTTTCCTGTCGAATAAGACAAGTAGAATAGTTTGCGCAGAGGTTTAGCCAAGGATGAAGCACAGCTTTTAATTAATAGGGGCGAAAAACCATCAGAACCTGCGGGTTTGGAGACGTTGATCCCCTGGCCGCGAATCGGCATCTTAGTGGACGCAAACTAGCTTAGACTGGACGCAAACTGGTGATTTCAGCACACACACTGATATTTTCAATTATTATGCAGACTAGATAAATGTTTTGAGTTTTTAATTTAAATTAAAAGATAAATATTCAACTTACTATTGTACTACAAAAGTTTAAACATCGACATTAAGTAAATTCTACTATAAACCCTTTTTGTAAGGATGGCATTTCCTTAAATGGCCGCGAATTGGTGTGTTTACCCTATATCTCATATGAAATTATAATTATTTCCAATGTGACATTTTAGCAAAGGTTTCGGATTAATATCTCTTTCCGGCTATAACTACATATAGCCATGCTCCTAAATTGCTAATTATGTGTCCAACCTTCGATAAAGCTGCATGATGTGGCGATATATTTCTAATTCGTTTTGAACTATGTTTTTTTCTTAGCATTTGATAAGCTTTGACCACTTTTTATGGAATATTTCCAAAAAAAAACAAAAAACTGAAAAACAAATATTGTGGATTTTCGCTACATATAGGATAGGAGTAAATTGATAGTAAAACAAAAAAAATAGTAATCGGGATTAGCCGTATAATGATGATAATTACGACTTCAGATGAAATCACTGGCACAAAAAAAGCACACATAAACGTCTCAAAGTTATTTTGTGTTAGTTTAAATATTTTTTTTTGTTTTTCTAAGAAGCTTTTACAGAGACTTTTTGATGAATTAAAATTTAATAGTAGCGCAAACACACAGCACGACACAATTCTACATACGTAGATAGATGCTATCATTACTAATGGTAATTAATAATGTTTACTACAATAGCCGGGCGTTATTTGTAGGTGGAATGATATTCATGTTTAAGTGCACACTTTTAATGTGTAAAAAAAACAGAACCTCAAACTTTCAATAAACCTGTCGTATATTGGTGCTTAGGTCAAATGCATAAAATACGCTTTTTATTCTCACCCACCAATGACATTGAAATATGTGCCCGCACATAAAGTGATAATGATTTTTTTTTACGAGATAATAATTAATTTCATTGTAATTTACCAGTAATAGTAGTAGTTGTAGTAATTGTAGTAGTAGTCGTAGTAATTGTAGTAGTAGTCGTAGTAATGGTAGTAGTATAATCTGCCTGTAGATCTTAACTGGAATCAATAGAAATAACTGCTCTTAGTAAATTCGAGAAATACCTTAAAGAATTATAGACGATTTTACAAAAGTACAATGGCAAAATAAGTTTTTTGATACTGTAACAATAATGTTGCGTGATACTATCTCTGTTTTGAAAAAAAAGTCAATTTAAATAAATTGAAGTGGTTTTTCGCATAGCTTTCTATAATAGTTCGTCGGATAGCAAAAATTGGTTATAAGAAATTTCATATGTTTTTCAATACATTGTAAACTTCTGAGATTGACCATTTTTCAAGTAAATACATAAGAAATTAGCAAATCTAGAAATTTATATATCGCAATCCATCGAGCTCAGATCTAGAATTATTACGAAAACGTTTCATGTACTAAAAACTTCAGGTCTCTAGCTCAATGCATTCTAAGAGCAGTATCCGAACATGAATAGTAAAAATTAATATTTTTGTATAGCAACACTATGAAAAAGTTGCCCGACTTTATCCACCTACTAAAATTGATCTCTTTACAGAGCCGGACTGGCAGTACGGGCGATCGGGCGCTATCCCGATGGGCCGGTGGTCATCAGGCCGGTAGTCTCCACGTTAACGCGACCACACGTATTTACCACGTACTCTGGACGAATGTTGCGGCTGCGATGGGAGGAGAGCTATAAAATTGAATTAAAATTGAAAAAGTACTTTATTGCATTACCTAAAAGCCTAATACAATAAAGTTAATTGGCCCACGGAAACGATGTCCCAGATCTTATAAACACTGGCAAAACGCGGAGCCAAGAGGGTGTTGCCAATATAGCATTATACATATGTGGCAAATTTAGCATTCTAGTGGCCTCAAAAGAATTCACTTTTTTGTAAAGCATTTTACATTATTTTTTGCATCATATCATTTTTAATTCGAAAAATACACGACATTGTTTATCAGAAGGCTTTCAAAGGTTTGCTGTACCTACCTACATATGTGTGTAGTTTTAAGACGAATTCGAAATTGAAGAACAAATATAAAAACAGTTTTTAAATTTTGTTTTCATTTTCTAATTAAAAAAACGAGGCAGTAATTTTATTTCATGTAAATCAATTTTGAAACAGAGCATATACATGGTCATGGTATATTACACTCAGCTTTTACTTACCCAAGTATTATGCAGAAAAAGAAATAAATCCTTCATCATTGGGTGTGATGCGAATGCCCACCACATCGTATGGGGAAGCAGTGACACCAACAGACGAGGTGAGTACCTTTTTGACTACTTAGTTAAAAATAATGTAGACATAGCCAATATAGGGAATAAACCAACATTATGCAACGCTATTCGCCAAGAGGTGCTGGACTTAACACTCATCAGCCCAAATATGGCGGATGGCATTGCGAATTGGCATGTCTCAAGCGAGGCCTCGATGTCGGATCATAACCATATCAGGTTCGATATTAAGGCTTCCCCTATGCAAAGGGAGGAAACAAGAGTTCCACGACTCACTGATTGGAATTCCTACAGGGAATACATCAGAATGTGTCTGGAGGAACTCGATAACGGCCAAATAGAGACTCGTACGGATCTAGACCGTATCTCCTCCCAGTTGCAAAGACTGATAATCTGTTGCTATGAACAAAGTTATCCTGCTAAACAAAGGGAAACAACGCGAGCTGTACCCTGGTGGAACAGTAAACTAGATAGATTAAGAGCCAAGTCCAGAAGGCTCTTCAACAAGGCAAAAACAACTGGTGCTTAGGATGAATACAAGCGCGCCTTGACTGAGTATAATAAAGAGCTTAGGAAATCCAAGAGAAGAACTTGGAGAAATCTGTGCGAGGGTATAGATGATCTACCCACAAGTGCAAGACTTCAAAAGGTTCTCTCTAAGGATCACTCCAATAGTATCGGCCTTCTACGGAAAGTCGATGGCAGCTACACGAGTAGCCGGGAAGAAACAGTAAGTTTGTTATTACAAACTCACTTTCCTGATTCAAGAGTTATGCAAGATGACGACGGAACCCCTGAAGAGCTAAGACTTGAATGCAGGCCTTCCAACAGGATTAAAAGTCTCTCTGGCAGAATTTTCACTCAAAAGAAAGTTAAATGGGCCGTCAACTCCTTTAAGCCATTCAAATCGCCTGGAGCTGATGGCATCTTTCCGGCCCTAATTCAACAAGGGCTAGAGGAGATACTGCCAAATCTCATTACGACCTTTAGAGCAATCTATGCCCTAGGGTATATACCCAGGACGTGGAGGGAAGTTAAGGTATCATTTATACCTAAAGGGGGAGGGCGTTCACATGCACTACCCAAATCCTACCGTCCGATCAGTCTAACGTCATTTCTCCTCAAAACAATGGAGAAAGTGCTAGACAATTATATTAGGAGCGGTGCACTTAAGCGATCACCGCTGCACCCGAACCAACATGCTTACCAAGCAGGGAAGTCTACTACAACTGCCCTACATAGTCTTGTTCCAAGACTAGAACAGGCGGTAGAGGATAAAGAGACAGCCCTATGTGCATTCCTAGACATCGAAGGAGCATTTGATAATACCTCCTTTGAAGCCATTGAGAACGCAGCTACCAAAAAAGGAATCGAACCTTCCTTGATAAAATGGATAAAAGCTATGCTTGAAAGCCGGAGAATCACAGCTAACCTGGGGGAGGACTCTATAACAGTAGTGGCTGCTAAGGGATGTCCCCAAGGTGGGGTTCTGTCCCCTCTACTATGGTCACTGGTTATAGATGATCTACTACAGAAGCTAACCAACTCCGGCTTTGAAAATCAGGGATATGCAGATGACCTGGTTATTACAATTAGGGGCAAATATGATCAGATAATCTCTGAACTATTGCAGAATGCCCTAAACATAGTCTGCAACTGGTGCCAAACAATGGGACTTCGAGCCAACCCTGGCAAGACAATAGTTGTTCCATTCACAAGAAAAAGGAAGCTTTATTTGAAAGCACCATCTCTTGAGGGAATAACAGTGGAATTCTCAAACGAGGTCAAATATCTGGGTACTACCTTAGATAATAGACTAAC
The DNA here is from genome assembly GCA_963930735.1 of Dioctria linearis. NCBI lineage: Eukaryota > Metazoa > Arthropoda > Insecta > Diptera > Asilidae > Dioctria > Dioctria linearis. The sequence continues at coordinate 239,806,501 of OZ005742.1, forward strand.
CTGGAACTCTCACTTAAAAAGAATACTAGATAAAGCTACAGTGGCAACATGGACATGCCGCAGGCTTTTTGGCAAAACTTGGGGTCTAAAACCAAAAATGACTCTGTGGTCATACACATCTATTATAAGACCTATGGTCACATACGCTTCACTCGTTTGGTGGCCAAAAACAGAACAAAAGACGGCTCAAGCTAGTTTGCAAAAACTACAACGGCTTGCATGTCTAGGAGTAACACGTGCCATGTGTACCTGCCCAACCACAGCTTTAGAGGCTATGTTGGACCTGCTACCCTTACATTTGCATGTGAGAGGGCAGGCCATACTTAGTGCAATAAGACTGCAAAGGGCAAATCCCCAAACCAAAAACAATTTGGCTGGACACCTGAGAGTCCTCCAGGAATTCGTAGAGGACCCGATGACTAACCCAATTTCAGATGTTATGCAAAAACGCCATAACTTTGAAACGCCATTTAAGGTGATCTTGGGGGACCGTCAACAGTGGCACACTGGGGACCTACCCTTTGAAAAAGGAGCTCTTAAATGGTACACGGATGGGTCCAAAATGGAAGGTAAAACAGGCGTGGGCATATATGGGCCAAGGTGCCATCTCGCAAAGGCACTGGGGGCCTCACCAACCATTTTTCAGGCAGAAATACACGCAATAGAACTCTGCGCTCGCGAGATAATCCATAAGAATATGCGTGGAGCAAAAATATACATAATATCAGATAGCCAAGCAGCACTTAAAGCATTAAACTCGTTTACGTTTGAGTCTAAGCTGGTTTGGGACTGTCTTACTGTCTTGAAGCAACTGGCTGAGACAAATAGGGTGACACTAATATGGGTACCAGGACATGAAGGCATTAAGGGGAACGAGATTGCGGACCGCCTTGCAAAGGAAGGCGCCAAATCTCCGTTTATTGGCCCGGAGCCTGTCTTTGGACCCCCAAAGAGTCACCTCTTGGCTCAGATCAGGCTTTGGGAGGACAGAACTAAAAAGAAATACTGGGAAAACACCCCGGGGCTGAGACAAGCGAAAAAATTTATAAAGTATTCGCAACAGAGGACAAAAGAACTCCTCACACTCAGCAGAAAGGAACTAAGGCTCATAACGGTCCTACTTACTGGGCATTGCCCACTTAGATACCATCTCAAGAAGATGGGTAAGGTCGATGATGAGACCTGTCGATTCTGTATGGAAGACGATGAAACTGCTGATCATATCCTGTGTGATTGTGAAGCCCTATGCCGCATAAGGCTAAGACATCTAGGAAAGGCAGTTCCACTGCCAGAGGATGGTGTTAAAATGGCCCCCAAGGACATTATAGGTTTCATTAAAGACCTTAAGTTCGAATGGGCGCCCTAGGGCGTTTAGGGGTAATGTCACAAAAGATCTCCTAGGTCGCGGTGACAGGATGAGAGACGGGAGCCCTGTCTGCATCCCCCGGAATAATAATAATAATAATAAATACCCAAGTATTATTTGGTGAAGCATTGGCATTGTTTTTGTTACTATATTGGGCCATACAAGTAAATGATGGAGCGATTGAATTTCTAAGCGGTTACAAAAAGATTCCAAAAACAAAGCGTAGGGGAAAGGATGTTATGGTCGTAGCGTATTGCATATAGCAATATGCTACACGAAATACTGAAGCGTGTAAGCCGGCTGCTGTCAAGCAGAAAAATTGAATGCACCCCGACCGAGAGAAGTGCGTTTCCTCGAGCTCGGAGTGACATTCTGACGGTGGAAAAGAAGAAGAAGACAATCTTCTCGTATGGTGAAATCGTCAAGTATAGCCATGCAAGGAATAACTCCAAAGTATTTTCGCAGACATCCGCTAGAAAACATAACTATTATTTTCAAATACCCCGCACCAATCAAAACTTCGACAACAGCAGCTTCTCAGCAAGTCGATTTGGGGCCAAATTCTGTATCTCACCGGGCAGCGGCTCGTATGTTAGAGAAAATTTAAAATAAATCGCAACGAAGAAGGAGAATCAAATAATCTCTTCTACCAAGAATCTCTAGAACAAGCAGTGCATAGTCATAACCGAAGTTCATAGTATCTGGGGTAAACACTCTGGCTGGCCTCAAGTTGGCCTGCCTTAACTATGGAGGTGCATATAATTGACATACTGGACCTTATTCTGTCACCAACTGTGGAATTGCTGTTCAGAAAGGAGTAAGATTACCTATTATAAGACGATTTTAGTTTGATAAATATGAATTAGAATTATTCAATTCGTGCTTAACGTTGCAGTTAGCCACTAATATTGGTTTTAGTGTTAATCGCTTAAGATAATCGAAAGTGCTATCAAATTTGACAATTGCATTCGGTATTGAATAATCTTATATATATTTCCGTATAGCTTTTATTGTTAAAAAGATGAATACTCATAACCTATTAATTTTCGACTTTATGCGGCATTAGCTGGGAGTGTAGCATAACCTAATATATTCTTTAAGGTAAGGTTTTTACCACCGCTCGCCTAGTATTTTAGTGCTCCAGAATTGCTGTGAGCATTTTCAATAATATTATTAGTATCGCTATTAGTAAGTTTTTGAACTTGGTTTTTTAATGATATCACGACATAATCGGGTTAAGCCTTGCGTAAAGAACGATCCTTTGTACATATCTACTATTACACGTAACTCAGTGTTTACAAGGATGAACGAATTCCTCTCGTCTCTTTTTATTTTTTTTTAGGTACAATATGTTTAGTGCATTTGTAACAATTTTAACCCTATTTCATATCAGTATCTTCCTTTCTATATAGTAGTCTAGACTGAATTATTGATTAATTAAGATCCGTGCAGTTTGGCTATAAATATGTACAAAGTTAGTTCCTGTGAACCGTAAATTAGGCAAGTACATTAAGTGACCTGTCCAGCGAGTGCTACATAACCAGATTTTTTTGCGACAATTTCCTTTTGATTCGATTTTTCAGCAAACCGAAACATTCCGCCTCCAGGGTGCTTCTTGGAGGGATCGTTTAACGTCAAGTACATAGATCATGTTCAGTACCTTTGCCTTGAACGAATATTATAGAGATACTATGTTAGAATTTTTGTGAGATTACCCTGAACTTCTTTGCTGATATTCCTTTAAATTTTTTTTTGTTAACATATTGAATTTATCACGATGCTATTTGAATTTTGTATTGATGCTGTATAAACTCCCAATTGATACGGTATAATCGCTCGCAACAGTGTAATTTAATCTAAGAAGAAAAACTAAAATTGTAGTCAGACAATGGCCCGATGTGCTGAAGCTAATTTAGATTGCTTGTTAATGTATTAATTAAATGGATTTTTTTTAACGAGATGAAATATTAAGGTATTAATTATTACTCCTTTCACCATCCTGGAGCCCTCTCATATGAAGGTCGTCTAGGCGCGCCTAGTCTCTCTCTCTTTACATGTCAACTAGGGACTCTGAAGATAACTGCCCTCAGAGTCGCATGGGTGGTTGGGGCATGCAGGAAGGCAAAAACATCTGCGCCTTCAGCTATATATAGGTAAGTGACGTAAGGGTCCCTTCAGGACCGAATGTGTGCCCGCTTTTAGTTTGTAAGCACGATTTTTTTTTGATTATGGTTGACGGCAGCGGCAGGTTTTTCGTGGAACCTCCCCACACTCTCCGCCAATGAGCCGAGGCGACCTAGCGTGCCGCCCTGCAGTCAACGCTGTCCGTCGAGTGATCTGTCAGCTCATGCTGGCAATCTGGACTTTACGTCCAAAGCCAATCACTCTTCATACTATCATAACAAGGATTAAGAGATCACTTCTTTCCTCAGTTCCTTCACACAGAGCCATAACAACTCGTTTTGGCGCCTGAGGCAAAAATCTTCAACATAACCTTATATAATGTGACGTGGTCTATCAATTGACTGTACAAAGTTGAGCAACAATTGATCATGAGAAGAATAGTAAATAATATTTATTGACAAACTTTCTTGATCACAAGCTGCTTTTCTCAGACTATCGGCGTACATTTTGCTAAGTAGATCGCCAGAACGGAATCCAAAATCTCCTGAAACTTGTTCCAACTTTTCGTACCTCCTCGTCAGTTAGAATAAAAGAACATCAATCAATTCAAAAGTTGCTGTACGAAGCTCTTTTTTGTATTAATTTTGGGATCACTCATAATTTTGTGATTCAAATAGGTCGAGTCGTTCTCTTTTTTCTTGTTTCTTTAATGTTCTTCAGCAAATTTTGTAGCACTGGCAAACATTTCTTCCATGTCAGGATAACGAACCAACCTCAGCCTTGTTAAGCGGGTAAATTCAAATCGAGAACAAAACAATTTATTTAACAGTTAAAACTCAACAATAATTTATATTTATCAAAGGCAAATTTTGTTAATATTATTTTTTTCGCTCACAATAATTTTTTTTTAACCGGCGGCACCGCTCCGCTTCTGTATAAATTTCTTCTCTCCTACTTCCTATTTAGCATGGAATTCAATATTCATAGAAAAGATTGTCTTGCTCTCCTTGCACTACGCTGTATTTCTCTCCTTGCGCTGGGTTCAGCAGGTAATCAGCCTTATAATTTGGGTTGCTTACCTCTTATAAAAAAGTCATTTTTGAAGACCCTTGAGGGCTGGTTTGTCATTATTTTCCCGGGCCGATTTGAAGACCCAGTCCGGCCCTTTCTCTTTGCATAAAATTACTGTGCCCAAAATTTCAGCTCTCTACCTCACAAGCTATCGTAAAGCCAAACAAACGCATAGACAGACGGACAGACATGAATAAATTGAAATTTCGCATTATTATCTGTATGTGAATTAATTTGTTACCATCATTTTATCTATGAGTTACGAGCGTATGAACAAACTTAGTTTGTATATTCAATATGATTTTATTTAAGGTAGAAAATAAAAAGTTCGTATTGCAGTACTACGATTTTTCCCATCATCGACATGGAGTTTAATTTTGCCATCAGTTTGTTGTATAGAAAATGTCAGTCTGCTTTAAGTCAAGGTGTTTTGAACTAGAGCTAAAAGTATCCGCATAATTTCCTATTCGGATTATTCGGAATAATTAAGATCCCATTTCTCAAATCCGGGTATCCGGATCCGAATTATCCGGATCCAAACTATCCGGATCCAGATTAAGCAAAAAAGGATCAACATTTCCTTCCGATTACATTGTTTCATTGGGAAAGTGGAAATATAATGAAATTTATATTTTCCCAATAGAGTCTGGATGAAATTTTGAACCTCTTTTTCTTAGTCTTGATCCGGATAGTTCGGATCCGGATTCGATTAGTTCGGATTCGGATTTCAGGAATCGGATAGTTTGCAGATGGGTATCCGGATATTACCAAATCCTGATCAAATTTTCAGCTCTTTTCTGAACACAGTACCTATATAAACATTTACTCCATCTTCGATCTTAAATTTACATTTTTTTTTTAAAGCCCGTGTGCAAAATTTCCTTTCTAAATACACACTTTTTCAAGTTATCGTGAGGACGGCCGGATGAACGGAGACACGGACATGCAAAAGTTAAAATAACTTTTAATATTATGCGTTGGTGTCCAATGCATTTTGCTCTACCATCATTATTTCGAGGTGTTACAAACGGAATGACAAACTTAGTTTATCTTATGATAAATAGGCATAAAAAGACACAAATTTTCTCTGGCAACACTATACAAGGTAGTTGCCTAAGGTACTCATAAAATGATTTTACCAAAGGCAATATATTCATTAGATATGTAGCAGAAATTCGAAAGGTTTTACTTAAATGCTTTTCCCGCTGCGCGCTTATTTCTTTAAGTTTCCACCAATGATTTTTTTCAATGTTGGCACCGGCGTAAAAACGTATTTTGACATTAGCAATTGAGCCTACATGAAATAGAAAATTAAGCAGTCCAAATTTATATGTCATTGTTTGCCGCCGATTTCGGTATACAGACTGAAAAAAATTAGTTGAGGTCTTTTTCTGAAAATTTGTTTTCAAGGATAATAGGTATGCCCGTAATCCTTGAATATCTCAAAAAGTCTGTTCTCGATTTTTTTTTATTTTTTTTTTTTTTTGTAATCCTTAATGGGTTTTGAGAAAGCTGTAGAAACGAGCAAATGGAACTTCTTGAAGTATGGCTAGAGTTATTTTTTAAATATATGTATGTAGTTCAGAACTCTTTGAACGAAAATTGTTGTCAGATTATATGCAGAAGTTCTTTCATAGATATCGCTGTATCGAACTTGGGACACTGGTTCCACAGAGGACTTTTCATCCTTTATTACGATATTCAACGTGTTACGATTTATGGTCAAATATCTCAGTAATCGAACCTTAAATTTGAATTCTTGAGAAAAAAAAACCATTCATGCAAATTTGCAGCGTTATCCTTGCTCCTGTAAAGTTTTTACACCAAGGACCTACTTTTTCCCTTTACAATAAGAACAGAATTACTGCAAAATATGATTCCGCTCAAAACTTATTAACAGTTTTATGTTATGCGAAAAGTGAACACTTATTGTATTCTGGAAATTAAGTTTTTTTCACTTTTCGCATAACAGAAAAATATTTATAATTTTTGAATGGAAGCAGATATTGAGGTAATTCTCTTTTTTTTATGTTTTAAATTACTATTAACGGGTGATATTTGAAAAGGGGGAAAAATTACAACCTTGGTGGAAAAATTTTACAGGACCAAGGATAAAATTACAAGGATAGCTGTAGTCATCGCTGGACCTTTTCCAGAAACGAATGGCGGTAACCGTTATATATTAGTTACCATTGACTATTTCAGTAAATGGCATGAAGCTTATGCAATCCCTAATCAAGAGGCAACCACAGTTGCGGAACAAATAATAACGAATTGGGTCAGTAGGTTTGGTGTGCCTCAGGACGGAACTTCGAATCTCCGACTTTCCAGGAGATGTGTAAAATGTTGGGAATAAGAAAAACTAGAACAACTCCTCTACACCCTGATGGCATGGTAGAGCGCTTCAACAGAACATTGATCGAGCATCTAAAGAAAGTAGTTGACTATCATCAACGCGATTGGGATCGACATATTCCTATATTCCTAATGGCTTATAGATCAGCCGTTCATAGTACTACCGGACAAACCCCAGCTAAAGTCATATTCGGAAGAGAGATGCGTTTACCTAGCGACCTCAAATTCGGTACCCCCAGAGGTGAACAAAAGTTACCAGAAGACTTCGTATCGGAGCTCAAACAACAATTAGCTGATGTACACGAGTCCACGAGGACGAAATTAGCAACAAATACTGATCGGATGAAGACCCGCTATGACTTACGTGCTAATTCCGCAGGATTTAACGAAGGCGATCTTGTTTGGCTGTACAACCCGAAACGTCGTAAGAGACGTTCTCCAAAATTACAACAACACTGGGAAGGACCGTATTCAGTAGTAACTAGAATTAATGACGTGGTATACAGGATTCAGCGTGGCACAAGAAGCAATCGTAAAATTGTTCATTTGGACCGCTTGTGTCAATACTATACGAGCATCAAGACCGTGGACCACCTGTTGTTCGAGACGAACAAATTTAAGAAGGGGGCAGTGTTACGTGCAATAGAAAGAGACAACTGGTGACATCTACTGGCAATGGAGAGTAAACCACTTCAAGTTCGGAGAATCGATGATGGAATCTTCCGGAAGGTTCAGGAATGGAATGAATAGAAAAGTCAAGAAGCTTCTAGAATAACCCTAGTAACCAAGCCCACGGATGTTCATCAGATATTCTTAGGAAATTTTACTCTCCGAAGAATGTGTTCCGTGGATTATTCCCGGGAATGTCAAAAGAATTTTATGGGAATGTCACGGGGCAAAAGTTAAGCTGTCCAAGGAAAGTATGCCGTCATTATTCGAAAGAAATTCTTCAGAAATCATAAGAATAATGTCTTTGGAAATTTAGCAGATATATTCCACGGATGCTCTATGGACGGTTTGTCCGGATATTCTGCAAATTATTTCACAGAAATTCTTCAGAAATCAGAATCTTCAGAATCTTCAGAATTTCTCCAGTCTACATCAAAAGCATTTTAAAGATATTATTGTTAACAAAATAAAATTTATTTTTGAGAAATTCATTAAAACAAAACAAAATAATTCAATTATAAAAAGAAAGAAAACAAATTTGAAACTTAATCAGTGCTGGGTGTTTTTTCTCCAGTATTTCTGTGAACAAAAAAGTTCTTAGTCTTAAAAGTAATAAAATAACTAAATTTATATCTTACTTTATTCTTCTTCTGTTTACTTCTTTCCTTATGGAGTTTTTTAGTCTACACAGGGTTTTGCGAAATAAATCTTGTGCATCTATACCCTGTTGAACTCCAAATCGCTCCACGAAAAATTATAAAAGTAAATAGAAAATGGTACTTTACTAGAGTTATTTATTAATTATTATTTATTATTTCACCACACACACGGCAAATTGCAAATGACATTTCACTTTTTAATAATATATTTAATAGGGAAAAGAGAACTTTTAATTATACCTATCAAGCCACAACATTAAATTTTATCACTATATGTATGTATAATATTAAATATAAAGCAATTTTCTTACCTTTATTTTAATCGATTTGACAAATTTGTTCCCAATATGAAATTCACATTACTCATAAGAACGCAACATTAAATGCATGTGATTTCACGACACCATTCAGTTCCATAGCAAAACCCTAAATAATTTTACCTAGAAACGATAAAACATTGGATAACGCCTGGATATAGTGCAGATTCATTCTGAAGAATATCCTAGCATGTCCAGATTTTGCAGTTCCACTGTTAGTCCACACTTTTCCATAAATAAAACGGAAAAGAACGGAAAATTTATTAAAACTTTTGTTCAGTAGTTATCCGCTGTTTTCCCAATGAAGGAAAGAGTATGGAGATTTCTTTGGACAAAGTGAAGATTTCAATTTCTACTTTTTCTGCAGTACGTCCATACTTTCTTCATATATTTTCATATACGGAATTCTTCAGAAAAATAATGGACAAATCAAATAACAGTTTTAAATATTGTCCACAATTGTCCACAGTTTTTTTCCGTTCTTATCTCATATAAAATGTCTACGGAAATTCACTAGATTTTCCTAGGAATGGCAAAATAGAGCAGGGTAAAACTTCGGAACAATTAAAGACAGCGTTCTGTGTTAGAATTTTTTGGATAAATATTGGAATTCTGGCCAATATTTTTGTAGTATAGTTTGGAAAATGTGAGGACATCGGAATTGTAGTTACTAGGGAGAACACACCAGAATAATCTGGAGAGTTTCTAGGGTATAAATATAACACCGACAGAAGAAGAGTCTTCTCTTAGACGTTGCAGTCCCCAGACTGGGGATGCATATTCTAACACAGAACGCACATAAATTATACTTTCATGGCAGACTTTCCTCAAAACGGTCAGCTGATCTGAGATACTTTAAAAATTCCACCACAAACTATAATCTAATTTTTCTAATTAATTTCAATTGTAAAGTTTTTCATATCATAATTATTATCAGCCTTTTACATACCTAGCCGAAATGTATTGCGGCTTTGCGGACACCCGCATTTATATACACAGTTATACATTATATTGTATATAGTATAAGTATCTTGATATATATATTAAATTTATCTGTTGTTTTTTTCTTAGTAGCTTTGTCCCATAATAGTGTAACCAGTTTGCTTGTTATATTTACAAAGCTCATTGAAAAAACCCAAATTTTATTCAAATTAAAGATAAGAAGTATCTGAAATGTCTATGTAAATGCTATAACCTATGACTCTTAACATTTTTTTTATAATTATTAATGTAAGTATATTGTATGAGATAATACTTCTGAAAACAACAAAATCTCAAATTAGTCGAAAAGTAAACGTTCACAGTACAATAAGACAGAATGAAATCAATTTACATTTTTCTGTTAATAGTTTTATTTGGAATTGAGTACTCACTTTCAGGTCCTTCTGGTAAAATCTAAAAAACATGTTTTCTAAAACTATATGTGAACTATAATTAATAATTGTCTATACTTTTTGAATAGTACAATGTTATGATAAAGCTACAAATCATTACTGGCCAGCCGGACAAGAATATCGTCCAATTGGTCAATGTGTTACGATAAAATGTGACCAACGAGGACAACGTGCAGCATTAACGTAAGAATTATTATATATTTAGTTTTTAGGAAAGTTTTAATTGAAATTAACTATTAACTCTTAGTTGTCCGATAAGTCAAGCATCAGGTACAGGATGTACTAAAGTTCCAGCTGATTTAAGACGTACTTATCCTGATTGTTGCCCGAAATATAATTGTGGAGGATAGATAGATAGAATAACGTTAAAAGTGGATGATTTTATTTTTCTAATTTGTGAATATTTTCTAATTGGAAAATAAAATATAAAAAATTTGTATAAATTTTGTGAATCTGACATAAATAAAGTGTGTGTTTTGTTTATATCCAAGATGTTCTGTTTTGAAAATTTGTACCTTGTATTTTCGAATTTGTTTTAAGAATAGTTCTGATAACAAAAATGGTGTGTAGGTTTTTACAATCACAGTTCTTATTATCATGAAAAATTTGGAATATATTTGTATAGCAAACTTACGTAGAGAATTGCCCGATTTATTCTATTAATTTGAGAATATAATTTTATACAGATAACAAATCGAATAGGAAAATTGAAAACCAGAAGTCAGATACATGTTGGTAGTCAATTAAAGATTTTTAGTATGATGCCATCAAGTAGAAGAGCAAAAGCAATGCTTATAAAGAATTTTGATAACCAAGATACGTACTTGTATCTCACAGATTTTACAAGATTATACAGGTGAAATATTTTTGTATTAAATACAAACTGAAAATTTCATCCAAATCAAAGATGGTCGATTTCCAAAGTAATCAATTTCATTTGAAATAGCTGAAAATGCCAACCTTACTGTGAAATTTGATTAAAATCAAAGATGGTCTATTCAGAAAGTTTGTCGATTTCCTGTGGAATAACCCCAATAAAGCTCTATAATAAAAATACCGAAGACACTTCAAATCATTATTTTTAAAATGATACCTCTATAACAGGGGTGGCATGCGGCTCTTGGAGTCGTGTGGTGTGGCTCAAAAAATATTTTATTTCATTACAACAAAATTTTAGAAAATATTACATAAAAAAAAATAGAAAATCTTTAAAAGTTAATCTGCTTGTTGATGCCTTACGGTTATTGTCCATTTTAGCAGTTAGTCGCTGAAAGTTTGGTTGATGATCAGTTAGGGCAGTTCGCACAAGCTCAGTTAAATGTTTATCAGTTAAAACAGACCTATACTTATTTTTAATAAATTTAAGAGTGGAATACAGCGACTCGCAAGAATAGGAAGTGCCGAAAATAGATATTATTCTGTGTGCACAATCTTTGGTTTTAGGATATTTTTGTTCCGGAACCTGTTTCCAAAAGTCAATAGTTGAACAACTATTCTGTTTTACTTGCTTCAACCCTTCATCTTCTTGCAGCTCCAGTAGTTCTAATTCTTTACTTTTAAAATTATAATAATCTTATATGTATATTGTTTTCAAAGATAAATAAATGGCTCTTTAAAATATGCATTTCTAAAATGTGGCTCCCAAAGTTACTATAGTTGGCCACCCCTGCTCTATAATGACATTTGAGGAAACTTTAAATTAGAATACATTTGCAAGGTGCTACAGAAAGGACGCTGTAAATTAGGTTATTAAATATATTCTAAAAGATCTTCATATATCTAAACATCCAAGAAATCTACGATGGTCGAAACAAAAGATCTGAACGATTTTGTGTGAAATGACTCTTAAACATTAATAATGATACCACTTTCATACTATGCCACGCATAAAAATTAAAATGCAGCAATTATATAGTGAATAAAAAACAATCGAAAACATGTCTTCCAAGATACCTACTCAAAGATAAAGGAGTCAACTCAGATTCTTTGAAAACAAACGCGTAAGCTATTATATTCAAATTAGTAATTGTACTGTCCAAAATTAGTCTAAAGATATCGTTTTCATATGAAATGACTATAAATTGTCCCTTTAAAAATACATATCTCCAAAACGAAGCCCATCACCATCGCAATTATATGCATATAGATATGTATATATATAAGGCTTTTTAGCTTCACAACAAAAATACAAAAAGTGCTGGAGGTCCTCAATAGTAAATAATATTATGTTTATTTTTTAAATACTATAATATTATTAACGAAAAATACTTCATTAGATACTGATTTATTTTTTTACGAAAAGTGTAACGAATTAAGCTTCATGTGGCATTCGAATCAGAAAAATCAAAAAATGCATTGTTTCCGACACATGATTTTTTGAAATTAATGTTTCATTGTAAAATCATAAAATTTCTAAGATGATGCGTGGTGTGAGAGAAAAGAAAACTATTCGGGTGAGCTCTTTTCGTATTTCTTACAAACTCTGAAATTTTATCCAAATCAGAAATAGTCCCGTCCAAAATTAATCCAAAGAGATCATTTACGTATAGAATGTCATGTATACATGTTCACTTTAAAAACTTATATCTCCAAAATGAAACCAAACACCATCATATTTTTTTGCCAATAGATAGATAAATTTTCTCGGTTTAAAATAAAAATACAATAAAAAAAAATACCAGAGATATCCAATAGTAAATAATACAATTATTTTTAAATAAATACTATTATTAACAAAACAAAAATCTTTCGGTACTATCAAATATTATTTTGTGTGAAATAAATAAGGTATAAGGCTTCATTTGAAATTTGAATAAGAATAATATCGTTTGTTCTATTTTCGAGATATGAATTTGTGAAAATTACATTTCATCATAAAATAACGGAATTACTAACTTCATAGCGTAGGTACGGTACGTGGTAGAAAGGTACAAAAGTACACGGGTGATCTATTTTTGTATTCTTTACAAACTCCAAATATACATATCGAAATGGTACTGTCCAAAATTACTCCAAGAAGATCGTTTTCATGTAGAATGGTACATGGTCACTTGAATAATTTATATCCCTAAAAAGAAGCCTAACACCAGTGCATTTATTTGTACATAGATAGATAAGGCTTCTAGCTTCAAAATAAAAATATAAAATTTTTTTTAAGGTGATCAATAGTAAATAATATTGTGTGTGTGTTTTTTTAAATACTGTTATTAACAATAAAAAATTCGTTTGAAACTACTGTATTTTTTTATGAAAAATGTAATTCATTTGGCATTCGAATCAGAAAAAAATCCGGTGCTTGTTCTCGAGGTATAATTTTGTGAAAATGACTCTTCATCGTAAAATCACGAAATTTCTAAGATGGGGCTTGGTAGGAGGAAACAAAAATATACAGTTGAGCTATGAGTGTATGTTTCTTTTAAATACTTATATTTCCAAAATAAAGATAAACAATTATTTGTACATAAATAAATCGATAGCTTTAAAATAAAAATGGGAAAAGTGCTCATTAATAATTAAAATTCATTAGGCATTTGAATCACAAAAATCTGATGCTTTTTCAATTTAATTACAATATAAATTTACATAAAAAGTTAGATCAGTTACCCTTTTAAAAACTTTTATATATTTAATTAAAATAAAAATATACACACTCTTTGGTATTTTAATTATTCGTTTTCACTGTGCACTTTAAATGATTCTTATCGCTTTTATAATTAATTTATAAATTCTAAAGAGCACAATAATTTTTAAAATCTTTTTCGTACACTTTTGCTCATTGATAAAAATTGACCGTTATTATCACTTTAAAAGCTTTTGTTTTTTTTTGATTGCCCAAGTGCAAACATTCAGACTACTTAAGATCAGACACCGGCTATTTCGCTCTTTAGCAAAGTAAAAATAAAAAGATTCGCAATATATTAAACGAATAAAAAGTATACATCGAGTTGAATTACTAATTAATTCGTTTACATTATGGCGAAATTAAATAATAATAAATCGTAAAATGTCTCCTTTTCATTTTCCAACTTTTTTTCCCAATTTTTTTATTTTTAGGTACAGCATTAACAGAATTAAATGAAAAAAATAAATGGAGAAAAAGGTTAAAAAACAACAAAAATTAGAAAAAAAATTCTTAAAATAAATAAAAATAAAAAGTAAAGTAAAAGTAAAAAATATTTTTTTTTCTCAAAGAAAAGTTTCATTGCTAAAGTCAAGTATCGAGTTCGGGCAAAGTATAACGCGGTCTCCAAATTTTTCACATTAAAATCGCTGGTAAAATTTTGACGTTGATTAATTAGGAGAAAAGAAAGTGAACAGATGTTAAAAATCGAATCACTGAAAAACTTCAAATTGTTTATAAAGTTTAGATAAACGTTTTTACAATTTAGAAATAAGGATGGACTTAATTAATCTGAAAATTGTTAAGAGAAATTAAATCCTCCAATAAATTAATACAACAATCTAAAAAATTTCAATTAAAATTAAATCCTTCAATAAAGGTTATTGGGCGCAATCCGACCCACTTTGCATGGAATCGTGGACATCACTCAGAATAGTTATAAATTAAATAGATTTTACTAACTTTTAATGATAATTAGTAATTTAATTGAAAATTGATGGGGAAAAAAAAAGTTATTGCTTATTTAAAAAATATTTAATCTGAGTAATATTATTTTCCTGCTATAAGACTATTTAGATACTATATTATTTTTTACGGACGTTAAGTACACGCATTAATACTAGCTCTCTCTTTCGCACATTAGTAAGGTCCTGGAACTGGCACTGATGCGATTCGCCCTCAACTCCATCCTGCGCAGTCCTTCGTCATCTGTCGTTGTGATCTGTACGTTATCGTGTTTTCCAAGTTTCTTTATCTATTATTCGGCTCGTGCGCATTTCCTGGACTTGTTATTTACTTTTGCATTGGGTTTTTGCCAGGGACCGAAAATAACTGGTATTTTGAAAATTTTAAACAAAAATAGTAAATGGACGACAAGCTATCGAGGATTATTACTACTGTCCCTGTATACATGGCCGCCGCACTGTCGCTGCGCGCATATTGCCAGTATAGTATATTTTCTACCTTGGACCAGACATAAAAAAAACTATGAACGCGCCGCGCCAGCTGCCTTCCAGGATCATGTAATAATTGATTTTGATCAAGCTGAATAAAGAATTATAAAAGTAATTGGCTTATATATACAGGGTGTTCCGTAAATGTCTTTAATCCTTTAAGGGGACGAAAGTAGAGGTCATTTGGGTCAAAAAAGTCTAGATACTTTTATATCGAACTCCGATGGGTTTTCGAGTAAATCGATAATATCGATTTTCGAGATTTTGCATTCCTCTTCAGAGTAATTTCGTTATAAGTTCTATTGTAGGTAATGGATTGCGACGTTCAAAACTTTATTTAAAAGAACACATATTGGCCTTTCTAAGAATGTATAATAAGTTATAATTGTGCCTTCAGTTATTTAAAAAAAAAACAGTTTTCTCTAGAATTTTTTATTTCACCAAAATTTTTGTCGCGCTTCAGTGTACATTTATTCGAAATGTCACCATTGCACGAACTTGGCAAAACCATGAAAAAATTTGCGCATTATGTCTCCTTTTCAAAATGACCTCCGTCCTAAGTGCTATCAACAATAACAATCAAAAGTTATAAGCAAACATTTGGAAGATGTGCCCATCGAGGTAATCTTCAGTTTTTTCGTAGGATTCTATCTCCTCTTACAGTTTTTTAACCTACGACAACCATTTATATGTCATTGTACGGGAATCTGAACGGGCTATTTGATAGGGAGCTTTTCGATTTCGAATTTCGAAAATGGAGGGGGTAATTTCGAAAGAACACTTTTTTACCAAACTTGATATTTACGTAGATTTCGTTATTCCGCATCGTCATTTTTGCGGGAAGGGCGGGAGTTCAAAGTTTCAACTTTAAGCGGCTATATTTGAATAAAAACCATCAAAAATGTCTTTTCCATTTATGAATTTAGGACTTACTTGCTAGAACAATGCTTGGTTGAGAAAATATAGCCGCTTAAAGTTGAAACTTTGAACTCCCGCAGCTCCCAGAGCTTGCCCCTCCCGCAAAAATGACGATGCGGAATAACGAAATCTACGTAAATATCAAGTTTAGTAAAAAAGTGTTTTTTTCGAAATTACCCCCTCCATTTTCGAAATTAGAAATTGAAAAGTTCAGTTTTTTTACTCAAATGACCTCTACTTTCATCCCCTTAAAGGATTAAAGACATTTACGGAACACCCTGTATAAACAAAAATAGTAACGGTTTCATAGATTTCGAAATTATATGGATTCTTATGCATTTCTAAGTATATTTTATACATTTATATATTTTAATGATTTTTCGAGATTCCCGTGTCTCACAATGATGCAACCCATATCACTAATAACTAGAATAATATATCGATCCAGCCTATCAATTTCGTTCATGTCCGCGGTGGGTCAAACGTCCATAGTAAGGTGCCCAGTGACCTTTAAAAAACAATCTGAAAATTGTCATAGAAAGAGAAAATGTCAACATTTTACCAGCATTTTAATGCTCCGCGCATTAAAATGTTCAGTAAAATAAGTGGAGACATACAATGCGCCATCTATCTTAAAATAGAGAAATATTCACTTTTTACCAGTGAACTCCGTTCTGCACTAGTAAAATCATCAGTAACATTTTTGCTTGCGATTTTACCAGCGCTAAAATTTATATGGAAATGTCACATTTTACTCGAACTCGATACTAGGCTTTAAAGTCAAACGAGATATTATAATTTTAAAATTATTGTTAATTCAATTTTAAAAATTAATCTGTTAATCTCATATAACGGTACATAATCTAGCTGACATATGTATATTAATAGGAATCTACGTTCTCTTGCGAACGATGAGGTAATTTTCTTTTCTCTGGTGGTAAGTAGTTTAGAAGATTATCGCAATTTAATGTAAGGTATTTCAATGTCAAAAAAATGAAATGTAAAATTTGGGAAAATTTATTTCACATCAAAACGCATATATCGAGGAAACTGTCTCCGAATAGTGAATATACATATATTGTTCGATGTTTATGAAAATAGATGAATAAAAAATCGAGCTAAAGTCATTTTAAAAACCAGAAGGCCCGACGGGTTGCATGACTATTGAGATACTGTAAGGAAAGACATATCAAAAAACTAGGCGAACTAAAGTAATTTCTCGAAAACGTTGCTAGCTCTTGGATTTTCCATAGAATTTTTTGGGATTTGGCATGTCTGATGTCATATGTGTATGTTGACAGGTAGATTGATTTCGGGTGAATTGTTTTTGAAATATTTCCTGCCAAGAAAAATTTCTGTACTTTATGTAATCTCTCACAACTGTGGCCCTATACTATACCGTAAAGATATATACTATGGCTCTGTGAATAGGGACTCCATAGTCGGTAAATACCTACTTTTGGAATTCTAATCTCAAGAACTTCGGGAAAATAAACATATTTTACCTAAAAACATTCGCGGAAGAATTTGTTTAAGGGGGAAAACGCACCGAGAAATTTCGAAATTTTCGAT
Organism: Dioctria linearis; assembly: GCA_963930735.1. NCBI lineage: Eukaryota > Metazoa > Arthropoda > Insecta > Diptera > Asilidae > Dioctria > Dioctria linearis. Next base: position 239,824,019 of record OZ005742.1, read on the forward strand.
TCTTTTTGTTTGGCTTTTCTTCAATCTTCAAGCTTAACCTCTTAAGAATGTCTGGTGAAACCGCATGCAAAAATTCGAGAAAAAAAAAACCGGAGTTATGGCCGATCTAGTCAGCGCAGAGCTGCCGAACGAAATTCAGGTAGAAATACGCCATCGCGGCCCCTATTGTAACATCGTTTGCGTAGTCGGGCGTTATATCGAAAGTTTTCGTTCGGAAATAATATATTCGGTGAAAAATGGATAAAAAAAAAAGGTTCTCAAAAATCTCAGAACCATTATAAGTATCGGCCGATTTGGAGTGGATGATTCTATGTAAGTTGAAGAATTTTGCGATTTATTCATTGCTCAACTTTCAAACGCGTTTTTCTCGATATCATGTTTTTGGAAGTCGGTACGCAAGATATCTCGAAAACTAATGAACCGATTGCAATTATCTTTTTTTGTGCTTATTCTACACATAATTATCTAGTCTTTGTCATATTAATTTTTTTTTTAGTGTCTTAGTTTTTTTTTAATCGGCGAAATAAGGTCGTATTTTTTCTCAAAAAATCGCTATGTTAATTCAAATGTCCGCCATTTTGTCAAAAATCGATATTTTCAAAATCGCATATGACAAAGACTAGATTATACTGTCCAGTTTAAAAATCTTATTGTTTTTTTTTTTATTTGGATGATTACAGATGAAGCAGGAGTGCGTACCGCGGAGGACCTGTTTTTTGCAGTACTTTACGGACCAGAGGATTACTCGGCGAATATTTGATATTTTTCAATAAAAAAATGTTGATGTACTCTTAAAAATGTGTTTTATCATTAAAAAAAGAATTGGTTTGATTACTGCTATAGATTGCCTTAAAAAAAATTCAGAAAAATGGCCTTAATGCACCCGTTATAATCTCAACTACGGAAGTCTGCCATCTGTTATAACCTGAACGATAAAATCATGGAGTACCTATACTAGGTTTGTTTATATGTTTGGAACGCATACAAATAATAATGGAATAAAAAAAAATTTGGTATACAGTAATTATATCTATTGTGATTTCCCTTAATATTTTATAGTTATCAAACGGAGACATGTGTACGAAATCCAAAATCTTAAGGACGAACAAATTTTTAACAATAGTCGTCAAATGAAGCAAGCAACCAATTCACAAATAATTCAGCCATACTTGTTAATCTTTGTATCATGGGATTTTTCCATATTCATTCCTAGCCCACTTCTTTCTACAACTCCAAACCCATTGAAGGTTTGATCCTCACAAATTTGAATACCATGTTTTGAGATCGTGGAAAAGGGTATCTATAGAAAATGGGTTGTTCAAGTGAACTGAATTTACAAAGTTTTACATGCAAAGGCTGTAAGAATTTAGAGCCAAGGGGTTAAATCCTTTAATTTATGTATTTTATTTCCAAAACTCTGAAAGAGATTTAAATTATAAATTGCAATTAAATTACAACTTAAAATAGAAATATCAAATATTAATTTTCGAATTACGAAAACTATGGTCGATTACAACTCTTTTTTTTCATTTTTCTGATATACACTCTTCATTTGTATATTTACTTATTTGTGATACAATTGAAATTGTAATATGATTACTGCTATTAACGAAACTATTCACACTAACTTCAGACTTCAGACCTATTAGCTTGCTGTGTTTTCTTTCAAAGGTATTTGAAAAACTTTTATGTTATCAAATCCAGAAGCACTTACGAGAAAATGAATTTTTGAGCAACCTCCAGTCAGGCTTTCGGCAGCCTGGATATAGTTCTCCTAAAAGTGTCTTCCGATATTCGCTCTTCACTCGACAAGGGAGAGGTTGCTATATTGTTGCTTCTTGACTTTTCTAAAGCATTCGATAGTGTCTGTGATAGCAAGCTTCTAAATAAACTATCCACCCGTTATAATTTCTCGAATAGCGCTGTCAACCTAATGAAAAGTTTTCTTATCCGGCGAGCTCAAAAAGTAACTCTTGAGAATGGTATTCATTCTGATCTCCTTTATTTCACCTGTGAAGTGCCACAGGGATCTATCCTAGGTCCGCTGTGTTTCAGTCTGTACATTAACGACGTACCTTCGGTGATCCGTGATGCTAATATACACATGTATGCCGATGATGTCCAAATTTATCTTTCTCGTCCTATCGGACTCATCGAAGACTGTATGGCCCGCGTTAATGATGACTTGAGTGAAATATGTAAATGGACTTTAAACAACAATCTCAGTCTAAATCATGCCAAGTCTCAGTGTCCACTTGATACTTTCTGGTTACCATCCATCAAAATAAATGGCCTAACTATCCAATTTCAATCATTTGTAAATCCTGTACAAACTGGCTTTTTCTTCTCAACCTTCTTATTTGCGTAATATGATTCAGCCTTTCAATTCCAATAGGGGATATAAATTTCGACTACCCAAATATTACACCACTGTGTTTGAAGGATCTTACATTGTTCACGCCATTAGACTTTGGAACACTTTACCCAATAATCTGCAGAGGGCGGGCTCGTTCGGCACATTCAGGAAACTGCTTATTAAGTACTTACCAGACTCAGTTCACCTAGTCAATGTTATAGACTTGGTTTTAGATTTATGTATGCATATTTATTTATTTATTTATTTATTTATCTTTTTTACTTATTTACTTATGTTAGTGATCTATTTAATTTTCTTACTTTTCTTGTCAACATTTTCTATTACTTTTCAAATAATGGATCAAACATTTTTGTTAATTTCTAGTAGTCATTAGTTATACTTGGGATAAAGGTTGTCTGTTTTTTATTTTTTATTCTAGTTCTTAGGTTAACTTAGTTTCTTAAGTGTCCAAATTTTTGTACTTACATGAATACTTACTATAAGATTGTAGATCTTGAAGTATTTTTTTTTTGCATCTAATAAATAATAATAAATAATATCTTCATTGTACCAAAAAATAAAAAAATTAATCTGCAAAGCACGTGCAGATTGGCATCTTCTTTATAAAGGTCGATTCGATTCAAAAAACATCTTCTATCGACATTTCAGACCAGTTCAGTCATACTAACATTTAATTTAGTCGATTAAGTCACATTGATATTCAAATGTATCAATTGATCTGACAGTAATTACTATTTTTTGTATTAAAATTGAATTAAGCCGGTCTGATTTAGTCATTTTTATATTACTAACCGGCATTTAAGTGTGAACCGGAATTAAAACCGCTTACCGCGAGTCCTCAACTGTATTAATGAATTTCCATTAAAAACATATAAAAACCAACTCAAAATGCATTTACTAACTATAGACATAAATATGTGCTTCAACTAAAATTTATGAATGCTCTTCTATTGCACCTTTAAGAATTTAATAAATTGTAAAATTTCTTCTAACACACTTAACATCATACATAAAATCATAGACGATCTTTAATTATTTAAAATCATTTGTCACATGATAAATACATAGTTGATACTAATAATGAGTTACAAATTAATTATAAATTGCTATTAACTCATCTAACTGTGTATGTGGAATCTTATATGAAGACGGGAAGCATTTTTATATAACATTCTTGTCTTATGTTAATTAATTAATTAATTGCAGAAAATCTCGTTACCTATATCTTATTAACTTTTAGTATAATTCTGTTTACATCTCTGCTCATAAATTTGGTATTTTATTAATTAATTCTAAAACAGCTGTTTTAATATGTCAAACATTAATTTTTCCGTCAGTCGTCTATAAAAATGAGTTCGAGTCCGCTAATATTTCCAGTATTATTTTAAGCACAGTGTGAATCGAAGGATTGTGTTCGTTTTTATATCTAATTTTTTGGTTTTCTTTTGTAAATTGACTGTTTTGTGTAACATTTTATTTGATTCGGTAATAATAATTTAGTGAAAAATATTCAAACATCGTGAAACTAATAATTTCAAAAATAGTTCTGTGCATAGCCAAATTTAGTTTTACATTTTCTACATGAAATTGAAATTTCTGCAATTTTGCAACATTGGATGTAATTTTCTAACATAAATGTGAAATCAGCCCTAATTTCTATAGAGCATAATTGTAGTATAGGCTATAAAATTTCTATATAAAATAGGTATATATTTATATGTATGTATAAAAAAATCACGTTTAATTGAAAAACTTAAATATTGTTTTCTTCTTATACATAGCTAGAAAATTTTAAGGCCCGTTTCCACTGCGGTCTTCAAACAGTGCGCGCACATAAAAATTTACAGAAATAGAGCAAAAAACGAAAAATCCTAAACTGTGCGAAGTCAAATTTTTCTTTGCGTATCCACTGAAATCTTTCAGAAAGTAATTGAAAAGTATCAAACTCACTGTGTTCGAACTCTAAAGAGATAAAACTTTAGGTGGATACGACCTTTGAATGCTAAAATTCTTGTGTGCGCACAATGTTTTATATTTTTTGATTTTAGTCTAAATACTTTGCATTACACGTCTCAGTTGCTATTTTGTAGTTGAAGAAAATAGTATAAAATAAGTAAAAAACGAGTTTTCAAACAAAACTGAGGCCAAGCCGCATGAAAAAGTAGAAAATAAACTTTTCTTCACACACAGAGGTGGACTCAGATTTTTTGATTGGGACATTTCTCTTGAATATTCTTTCTCTTCATGAATCAAATCACTTATTACCTCTGATTGATCATACTGAAATATATCGGTGTGAAGAAAAGTTTATTTTCTACTTTTTTCATGCAGCTTGGCCTCAGTTTTGTTTGAAAACTCGTTTTTTACTTATTTTATTTTCTGCCTTTTTCACGTTAACTAAATTGTTATTACGTGCTGCATGGAGATATTTTATGACGTCTAAAAAGACACTGATTTACCAGTTCAAAAAAATTATACGAGTAAAAATTATTATGCAACTCATTTCGCTCTACAACTTTGTCTTAGGTTGCAAAACGCTCAAACGCTGTCTTGGTCGGAAAAAATCCGGAAAAGCGTTTTACATGAATTTTCCTCGATTTTTTCTGCAAGTTTTCACCATTGTCGGAGAAAAAGTAATGATGCCAGTTAATAGGGAACTTGATCCTGCATAATTTAGAAAACTTTTTTACCGGAAAATTTTCCGGAAAAGTCGGAAAATTCCGGAAAATTTTTCGGAAAAATCGGAAAACTCTGAATTTTTCCTGAAACGGATTTATCACTAATCAAATTTGTACCAAATTTTCAAATGATTTTTCCCGATTTTCCGGGTTTTCCATGGAAATTTCCAGTTCAAATTTTGATAGATTCAATTGTCACGCGACATGAACCTGTGTGCCAAATTTCAGCTCGCTGTGATGACGAAAAGTGGGTCTACGAGAGTGTCGAAAATAGTAAAAAAAAAAACAAATTCGTGTACGAGTTAAAGGGAATGGCTGGCCTCAAAAAATGAAAGCCACCGCGGTGTTGAGTGAGAACATATTTAAAAATCAGGCATGATCAAGATTACAAAAAAAAGTGTGTATGCAAAAACTGTAGGGAATTTATTCTTCTTCAAATTTATATTAGCCAATTTTGTCGTAGGATCAACCGTTGAGGAATGATTTTGAAAAAACAAATTCTTTGTACCTTTAATCTAATATGGCGGCCAGCGCTGACCCCCTCCAAGGGTGAAAATTTGGATTCTTCATAGGGGCCCGGAACTACATAAGTAACATATATAAAAATCACAACTACTCCACCTTTTGTAGGGCAAAAGCCTTATTTAATTCTTATAGCCTGGACTATTGGTCTTTCACATAAAATTTGTAATTTCGGAATGTGTCTCCATAGTGAAAAATTTCAAATGTGGCATAGCAAACTATTTAGATTTGTAAATATCATTCGCGTCGGCTCCATAAATTAATGACTCGCGTTCCTTTTGCTTTTCACGTCTTATTTGAGTTTTAATATTTGTCCACTTTTTTCAACCTCACTTAATTTATACTTAACAAGTCTTTCAGATAAAATTTTTATTTATATTTTTATAATCACTTGATTCCGTATCCCACAATAACGAATTCTGCTCGGAAAATTGAATTAATTCAATAACTCTTTCATTTTTCCATTCCATCTTTTCAGTAACGCACCCAGAATTTGGCTTTGGGAGGGGACCATAGGTGTCCCAAGTCCTAACGAGTCGGAACAATAGGGCTCTAAAGTCGCGTCCTGCACCCATCTGAGCACTTAAGGACTGCTATTGTAGATTAAAAGGTTTTATTTTATTTTATCGAACTTTGTAATAATATACAGACCACATTTTATACGTAATTTGTAAATTATGTTCAGAAAACTGACATTCTGGAGGGGAACCGGTCCCGTTCGTCCCCCCTCTCGGTGCGCCCCTGCATCTTTTTATAACGGGTAGCGCAAAAGTAATGACCCTATTTGGTTCAGTTACAACTTCTTTTCTGAATTAGAAAACTAGAATTAGTTTTTTATGTACATATGTATATTTGTGCCATGAAATTGCGTCGCATTAGGATTTGAAGATGATATCTCTTAAATGGTGACCTCCAGAGTTGATTGACACAACGGCACCGCTGCCGGACGTCGGGTAAATCGTCGACGAAATTCACGTTGTAATGAATTATTCCGTAAAAATATTGACACCATTATTCCACGTTCGTGGGGAGTATAACGGTCCATGTTTATTTTTAGTAATTTTACATTTGTTTATTGCACAATTTTCAATATCAAAATGACAGGAGATGTCATACAAAAAAAATATAAGTAATTTCTATAGGGCCAGTACTTTTGCGCCACCCAGTATTATTATTTATTAAAAATTATAAAAAAAAAAAATACTTCACTTTGGGCAATTTACGCCTAAAGGCGGAAACACTTCGGCAGATAAAGTGTTGGGGCAGTACGTAGACAAAACTTTTGGTGGATACGCACCTTTAGCAAATGGAAATGAATGTTTATGAAATAAAATTCGGGCTAAATTTATCTAAATTTATCGAACCTTTCTTTTTTGCACAGCTTTTTTCATTTATTTTTGAATATAACTACACAAAAAAATAATGAAAATTTCGAATAAATCGTGCTTAGTAATTGAGAATTGTAGTGCAAAGTCTGTGTTTGATTATTCTATTACCGGTGGCCGAAATTTTCAAAATTTCTATTAACAGAACCGCGTATATGGGTTTTCTTTTAAAAAAAATTAACTGAGTCTTTGACATTGATTATTTATATATAGATGTGCACAGAATCATTGACGTCTTAGAAACGAGATGTCGCTACTTACCAAAAATTTGATTGAAACTTTTATTTAATGGTAAAAATACAATTTTTCTAGCATATAATATAAAAATGTTTCAAAACTAAATCAAAACTCCTTACCGGTCATTAATAATTCTTTTATTAGAAGTTTTAAAGCTGGAAATAATAAACGAAAGACACGTAGCGACATCTCCTTTCTAAGACGTCAATGATTTTGGGCACATCTATTTATAAATAATCAATGGTCTTCGAGACAAAGAGATATAATTATAAAACTACAGGCATGTACCGCCATCTACAGGAAATTTACGAAATGCGCGAGCATGTTTTCATTAAAATAGCCTTTTTATACCCTAGATGAAATCTATAGGGGTATACTAAGTTTGTCATTCCGTTTTTAACACCTCGAAATAATGATGGTAGAGCAAAATGGATTGGACACCCACGAATAATATTAAAAGTTATTTTGATTTTTGCATGTCCGTCCGTCCGTCCGTCTGTGCGCACGATAGCTCGAGAAGGCGTATACTTAGAGAGCTGAAATTTTGTACACGGATTTCTAAAAAAAAAGTAAAATTAAGTTCGAAAATGAGACAAATCGGGCAACTCCTTCGTGGGGTTGCCATACAAAAATTTCGTTTTCCACTATATATTTGGACACTGCCTGAGAACGCGTCGACGTAGAGAGCTGAAATTTGGTACATGGTGTTTTCATTGTACTAGAAAATAAAATTTCAAAAATGGACTAAATCGGGCAAGTCATTCTTGGTGTTGCCATATAAAAATTTAGGATTTTAACGTATACTGTGAAAACGATCAGTCCAAGACATTTTTATTGTACTAAAAACTTCTTCAGAATACGAAATCCTATAAAATTGGTTATAATCATTTTTTCTGTCCGACAAACCGTTCTAGAAATATATGCGAAAAACCACTTCAAAAATCAAACTTGCATAGATCGGTGATCATACGAAATTTTATACGTGCATTCATCTAGGGTATCATAAGAATTTGTCTTAGACCAATTCTAGCTTTTTTACTTGTTTCAAATAAGTATACTTCTAAGTAGTACTCAAATTTATCTCGGCTAAGGAGCCCAACGGAAATAAATACGCATTTTCCCAAGTACCTATTATCGTGTACGAGGAGGAAGTTTCAAAGGTCATCATTTGGGTACCATATTGGTGACCATAACCTTGGTGTTAAACAAGTTTATTGTAATAAAACATAAAAATAATTCAACTGATTCAAATCTTTTGGCCGTTTTATAATTTTCTTTTGCATTAACAAAAGTTAGCTATCGTATTTTCTAGAAATCTACTTAAAATGCATAAAACAAAAAATATTTTAAAAATTAAAGTAAGAAACAACAATCTTTTGTAGAATTTTATTAATTTTTCACAGATATTTATGTATTTTAAAGATTTGAAGTAGAAAAAAGCTGTTTTAAGAAAATTTAGGGCACTTTTCATTCAACAACTTTCAAAAAAACTTTAAATTTTATATCGGTTATACCTCTATCTATGAAGAAGTTAATAAGATGATACAAGTCACCACGGGCCGGATTCTGTAACTCGAAGAGTTTGGGAGATGAAAATTTTCGTTTCCCCGATTAAAACTCCCTAAATCTCCGGTCACGATTCTCTAACATATTTGGGCAGTTAGGGAAAACGTAAGAAGTATTACAATATTGAACGACGTCTAACTCTGTGTGGGAGGGTCGTAGAGCATTGTGGTTTTTTCCGTCGCATTTACGGTCTAGAGTACAAAAATATAGATGAACAATTTTTTGGGGTATGGGGCTTTTGGGGAATGGTGGGGGGGGGGTCGTCCAACCACTAATTGGGGGTTATCCAAAATAAGTCATGTTTGGTATCAAATTAAAGAGGGAGAAGCGGGTAATTTTAACTTCATAACTGACTTTTTACCGCCGAAAGACTGATTTTTTACACTTGGGCCATATACACCCCAGTTCCTATATTTTGCATATATTTCTTCCGTTCTTTTTTCACATCCATAAGTATGTACTCTGTTGTGAGCAGTTTTCTCATGGAAACTGAATTCTCACTACTTACCAGTTCTTCATAATGATGAGTTGAAAATATGTCCATTTTTGTACCAAAAAACTGCCATTATTCATCTTAAGAAGGACTGATTCACTTCTTTTGCAGTTGTCTCCAAAACTATGTACTGGACTCAAAAACTAATTACATATCTAATTAGGAGATAAAATGTAGATCCGATTTAATTCTATATACAAGCTTGAACGTGCATATTTAAAATTTTTATAGCATCTTTTCTGTACTGGAGGACGACCAAATTGACCATTTTCGCGTGATTTTAAATTTTTAGTGGGTACCTTGAAACCCCAAAATCCATATTTCTCTGAAATATTACAATTATTTCCATAATTTTTTTGCAAACATAGTTCAAAATTTAATTTGAAAATCCTAGGAAACAATAACAGACGATACTGTCAGTTGAGAAATATTCTCCTTACTTCTCCACGACTAACACAGCCAAGAGTTTTGTCGAGTGGAGAGACTTTGGTAATTCTCAATACAAATTCCTCTCTCAATACAGAATTCCGAGTGGAGAGTAAAGTGTCAAAGGAACTCCAATCTCCATAGCTCCACAACTCTCCGTGTTAGTGAATTCGGCCTCAGGGCCCGGATTCGGTAACACGGAGAGTTGGAGAGCTTGGAAGAGGAGAATTTTTGTTTTCACGATCAAAACTCCCTAACTCTCCATTCGAGATTCTCTAAGATACTTGGGAGTCAATGAAAACGTGAGAAATATCAAAAAATTCGAATCGCCCGGGACAATAAAGTGTAGAGGGTTGGAATTCTTTTATATTCAAGGTACGCGTTTCTATTATCTTTCAATATTGAGATAAATTGAATTTTTTTTTATAGAGGTTATTTGTTAGAGATATAAGAAGGTGGAGTTTTCCGAGTTTTTCCGTTATAAAGGGAGAATGGAGGAGATGAATGTATGTGGTATAAAAAAAACATGGGAGCTCAGGACAAACATGATAGGTGGAGAAAATAGGGAGGGGAGAGTGCGAAAATTAAAGGCTGTATATATCATTGATGGTCTGCATGAAAGGATCTGCATGTAAGATTCACTGGGAGTACTCATGATCGTATGATCATGTTATACGAAAGCCAGGTAGCCGACATTGCTAACTTGGTACTACGGGGCTTAGGAGCCCCGAATAGAGCTCTTAGAATAATATTCGCCTCAACATGGGAAGGCCCCTTGTGGGAGCAATGTAGTGGTTGTGGTAGCCCATATGCGGGCAGAGTGAGATTGTCTGAGTCTGCATGACTTAGGCGAATATTCTTCTCTAAACAGAGTAGTTTGTTCTTTTGTCATAATTGCGTACTGCGTCCGTGAATTTGAAGGATGGTCGTTTATTAATGTATACTTAAAGGATTGGCTCTCGGCGTGGAGTTGCGCTAAATCAACCGGGTGCCGTGACCCAAAGATCAGAAGAGATTTTAGGTAGGTCTCGCTTCGACCAGTAAGTCCAATGTCAAGCAAGCACTGACATAAACTGGTACTTTTGTGACAGAATATAAATTATATTCCGCCTCTTGAGAGCATTAAGACTGCCGTGAGATTAAGCCATAATAGCAGGGCTCACGTAAAACCATGACAGCTTTCTGCTGGTTTTTCCGATGGATTCAGGACTTAAGGGTACAAGAATATAGGTGAAAAGTTTTTATGGGAGGGGTTTTGGGGGTAGGGGGTTGTACCACCCCTTATAGGAAGTGTCCGAAATACGTTATGTTTGGTATCAAATTAAAAAAAAGGGTGGAGAGGGTAATTGTGTGGTGTAGTTTGTTTTTGATCGTTTTAACTACCGATTTTACCGCCAAAAATGGATTTTCTTGCACTTGAATCATAAACACCCCAATTCCTATATTTTGATTATATTTCTTACGTTCTTTATTTCACATCCATTAGTATTCTGTTGTGAACATTTTTCTCATTGGAAGTAAATTTCCACAACTTACCAATTCTTTGCAATGCTGAGTTGAAAATATGTCTATTTTGTATCGAAATTCAGTCATTCTTCCAATTTAAAAAGAACTGATTCACTTCTTTTGCAATTATCTCCAAAACCATTTATTGGACTCAAAAACTAATTACATATTAAAATTTTAATAGCATCTCTTCTGTACTTGGAAGACAACCAAATTAACAATTTTAGAGTGATTTAAAATTTTTAGCGAGACACCAAAATCCATATTTCTCTGTAAATATTGCATATTTTATAAATATAACCAGTCAGTATACGGCGAAACCATAATTTAATTTGAAAATTTCTAGGTAGCTGCTGAGTAACTTCATAAAAAACAACAAAAACAGGCAATTATACTGTTAGTTGAGAAGTAATCTTCTTACTTCTCCACAACGTAGGCGGAGACCAAACCGGTAAAAAAAATGATTTTTCCTTCGTGTAATTGCAAACCATACCGAATTAGTGGTTGGTATTTTTACATGGTTGTGACCAAACGCTACCAACTCTTCCAAACTGGTTTTTGGTCTCCGCCTAAACGCGCCCACAGTCGAGAGTTTTGTCGAGTGGAATAGAGTTTGGAAATTCTCAATAGAAATTCTCCGAGCCTCCACAACTCTCCGTGTTAGTGAATCCGGCCCTAGGTGGCAAGGTGAAAGTACGAGTGCTTGTCAAATTCCATGTTGGTTTCATTGCAAAGGCAAAATTGCACATTGCAATTTTTAGGGATAATTTCTTAAACAAGTGACTATAATTAATAATTTACAACAAATTTACACAACCGCTGACACAATTTTTCAGACAATTCAAAATCAAGTTCTTTTGCAGCATTTTATTTATTATTATTATTTTTTTTTAAAACACTTACCTTAGAATTTGTTTATTAAAATAGGACCATAGAAAGATTCGTTGCACAAATAGTAGATACACTTTACACAAAATATATAGTAGAACACGAAATAATTGCAAGGCTTATTTATTTATTTTAACTTGCCTTTGGAATAATTTACACTACACTAGATAATTTAATTATTTACTACACTATTTTACATAAAAACTTCCTATCAAACAATCCACATTTTTCAACGGATGATCAGCGCGTCATTCTACGCCAAACGGAATCCTTTCTGAACGAACTTATGTGAATTTATTTCTGCGGCTCCATGTAACCACCGCCATCGAATCTGTTATTTCCCGACACGTTTCTTCCCATCACACCACTAGGGAAGAAAAGAGCACGAGAATGACAGATTCGGTGGCAGTGTTAACACCGAGCCGTAAAAAAACGAAACTTTTTTCACGCAAAAATTTAAATTTCAAATACCGATTTATTACATGTTCTTTAAATTAAAAACAAAGATGGGAGCACATCACATTGAAATGTTGTCAATAAAACTCACTCAACAGATTTAATTAAATAAACTTTACACGTCAATTTTGATGTACCGAACCGACCTACAAGTAAGAAACTACTTAACATCGTACAAACCGACATGACAATTGACAGCACCCCACTGTTCTACTCACGGTTACAGAAAACGCTATGCGCTACATATGAAAAGTAAAACGCCATTTTGAAACCATAAATGTACCCGGGTAACCGACACCATTTAGACAGTTTTTTTTTTTTTTTTAAGATAAATTTAAAATGTTTGCACGTTTGTTGTAGAATTATGTGTTTTTTAAAATCTGACATTTCGTAACCATACCTTCATAAAAATGTGCATACATTTTCGGTAGTCTGAAATCTGGGAATAAGCGCGCAAGATTCTATAGCCGACCTATCCGCCAATCAAGTTAACGCCTCCGTTAAATTCTCTTATCAAAAGTTTTAGGCAAGCCACTGCTTCATCGGAAATTTTATTTAATCTAGAGTTGATCTTGATTTAATTTTATGGAGTTTAGGTGAATTTATTATTGAATTCATGCGATATATATATGTATATATATTAAAAAACAAACATGCATTTTCGTGAAAAAAAATCCAAAGTAATTTAGTAAATAATCCAATTTTTAAAAATAATTTCAGACCACCCGGATTAATATAAAATGAGAGGCATCATAGTATTGACTATATCAATATTCCTTTTAGTTGTAGTATACTCAAAGGATCGTGAGTATCTTCTTGTTCCTTTTAAGTAAACTAATGTAACATTTTCCAAAAAATTTATCTTAATTTATAGAAAACGGAGGATGTCTTTACAGTTCGACAAAACATCAGTGGAAGATAGGTGAATCCTATAATCCTCCAGGAGAATGTGTAATTCTCAAGTGCCAAGGAAAGAATCAATTTAACGCAAAAACGTAAAAAAATATTTCAATATTGATATACCAAAAAAATATTACCGCTACTTTAATTATAATTTTAGGTGTCCAAGCTTTAAGGCGAATGATTGTACCGTAGTACCACAAGATAATTCAAAACCATTTCCAGAATGTTGTCCCCATATAGATTGCGACAAAATAGAATAGCTGTATTTTTACGAAATATTAAATAAAATTTTAATGAATTATTAGCACTTTTATATATGTATATGTAACATTAAATTAGTTCACCTCAAAATTTGTAATGCCCTTTTTCTAAGCATTCCCCTAGTTTAAGTTGTTGAGACACAAAGATGATGCGTCTCCAAGCAGATTTAACTTAGGATTAGAGGAAATATCGTCAATTCAGAGAGCTGACAAAACACAAAAGTCACTTTTTTATTCCAGTGAAATCGACCAATAATAATACTCGGGTTTCCTGTGCTTTGAAAATGCTTTTTTTTTACTGCATTCACCAAGGTTCGAAGCCTGCAGGACACGCAATAATGATAGAAATTTTTGAAGCTATGACTGAAGTGGAAAATAAATATTTTGCAAGAAGAAAATGAAACTGCTCAACTCGCGAAAGATGGAAGATCGTAAGAGCTATTTATTATTAGTCCGCCAGAAGTTTTTTTTTTCGTATTTTAATTGGTGCCCTCATCGAATTTGACATAATCGATGGGTCGAAGCGTCGAAGGCATCTTGAATGAAGACTGTCAGCGATATATTCAAAAGGTCATCATACCTAGTCTCCCGTCAATATCTGGATGAATCAGATGAAGACAATTAAGTCGACCACACATCGAACCCATATACCAAGAACATACTGAGACCCAAATTTAAGGCTCTCTGTTCTCAAAAGAGGACTGTACATATTTCTCATGATCAGAAAATTGATCGCAAGTGCATTACAAGATTCATCCCTCCATGCGGTCAGCTCCACATTCTCGCCCATGCATTTATATTTTCTAGCTTTACTCTATGACTTCATAAAAACTCAGTAACTACTGTGATGTCTTGGTCTTCATTTCAAAATTGAAGGAAGTAAATGTCACTCCGAAAATTCCTATATATATAGACAGGAAAGAAGAATGTAAATTTAACAACTAATCCGCGACATTTTCAATACTTTTGCATATTAAACGTGACTTAAAATGAATCTAATTTTGGTTGCCCTCAATATTCTTTTGTTGACCGCATTGATGGTTTCTGCAGCAAAGGGTAAGTTCTACCTTTTTTCAACAAGTGCAAATGTGAAACGAGTCACCGCAAATTATTTTTTAGATGGATGTCAATACGGAAAAACTAGTTGGCCTGTTGGTGAAAGTTTTTCACCAATCGGAGAGTGCTCCATTTTTAATTGCGAGTCAAAAGGAACTTTTACTGCAAAGACGTAAGTATTTTTGTGAGTAATTTTAAAACTGTTTCTTTTTACTTTTCAATTTTTGGTAATAATACACAGATGCCCAACAGAAGAAGCAATCGGTTGCAAATACATTCCACAAGACAATTCAAAACCTTTCCCTATGTGCTGTCCAAATTATAAGTGCAGTCAAAAGGAATAATTAAAAATTACTGAATTTGTTATTGTGACTGGGATTTTGTAGTCGTTTTCCTTATGTATTGAATAAATGAATTAATTTTTAATGTCAATTCTTCTAAGACTAGAGCTATTATCATTATCTTGGCGTTTCTGTTTCCTCTCATCTGTAGAAATCCTGCATACGTTGTGAATATTACAAAAATAATGACGTAAATTTCCTTGTAATAATAATTTATTCTCGTGTCCCTGGAGATCACCATGACATTATTAAGCTAGACTTTGCGACTTACTTGACAAAACTAACCTAAAGATCTTATTCCTAAAATATAGATAGGATTACGAAAAATTGAACAACACAAACTACGCATAAAATATGCTGCGTATAGAAAGTATCAAAGAAAAACAAAAGTATCAAATGAAACTAAAACAAACAAAAAACAAAAAGATTATACAAAAAATATCTACACGAATGGAGTGTACAGTTTTATTCCTGTTATTGTGAGCCGCTTGCATCTGTTTGAACTTCAGTATTTTCTGCATTGGCAAAATCTGGTTTCGGGTCATCCTCCTTTTTAATTGTTGAAATTACACAAGGTTCACTGCTAGGTGCAGCAGACAATGGCACCGATGGAGATGGATCTTCAGTAGCGAGCATATCACAAATCCTATAGGAGAGATCATCATTGGGCAGCATCAGGTCAGCATAGTCTTCATAACCTTGGAACGAACTCTCACCAGTTTCAAACTGTCCCGAATTATTTCCTGTGCTGTCTGCGGCATAATCTGTTGTCTCAAAGCAATCCTGATATGGCCTGGAAATTTGCAACAAAACTACACATATTATATCTCCACTCGACTTTCTTTTCTTATCATGCTGAGTCTTGTAGTGTTGCACGACATTATCCTCATGCAATTGAATGTAGTTGCATAATCTGCATACGAATGCTTGAATTCGATTCGCCAGCTTATCAAAATGATATCGAACCTTTACTGTTGCCGCACCCAATTTGCACTCATTGCTAGCATGCCTTTGTGCATGCTGCCGCCTAGGTCTTCGCATAGTGCATTTAGAGCATTCGTAACTATACTCACCGGTGTGCATTGTATAGTGTTCCCACCAATATCGCAAAGTAAAGGTCATTTCACGCTTACAAAAGATACAGGTTGCCGAATATTGAGTATTTGTTGCCTTTCGTACTGCTGAGAGGTAGCCGTAATTGATAGAAGACAGTAGTTGATCGGTATCACGTTGCGTTAGACGAGAAATCAACACTTCAGTTTCACGGTGCTGATTGACATAATGAGCGACAACAAAATTATGTTTTACCCCGCAAAGCACACATGAATCGATATACTGACTACGACAGTGATGTGCTCGATTAATATTTTTATAAGGCTTACCTGGTGGTAATACCGGCTCACAATGCACTTCTAATCCATCTTGCTCGTCTATTTCCTTTTGTGTGGGATACTCCTCTTGTTGTTCCTGCTCTTCTTCCTGATAATAGTTTTCATCAATATCATCAGTAGGTGGTTGTTCATATTCATCGTGTTCTATTTCTTTGAGCTGTACTGTCGAGTTTTGACCATCCGCCGGACCCTCTACCCAAGTCGGGGTCAGTAGATCTGTTTCAAATGGTGAATCAAATGAATAACCTTCTTCGAGTCTCAGTTTCTTCACTTCTGTACTATTTTCAGTTGATCCATTTGAACGTTTCACAGGCGTCGTCCTTTTCTTCTTCACATTAGCTTCAAGACGCGCCTGATCTTCCAACATTTCCAAAAACTGAGTATCATCATCATCTTCATATGCGAAATATTGTTTTCGATTTGTTTTGCACTCTCTACGCAGAGATTTTATTCGATCTGCAACTGTTTCTTCAACAGATTCAACAGCGACGTCCGGTGTGTATTCATCATCTTGTAAATTTCTGCTTCTCTTTCGATTTCTACTGGTCGGTGGAGTTTTTGTGATTGTTCCATTGACAGGAGTAGCAGGAGTAGTTGCCATGGCTGATTTCTCAATAACAATGGAAGCCAATTTTTGTCCAATTTCTGTTAAATTATTACTTCTTATGAACATTGATCGAACTTCTTCATGTTTTGCAATAATTTCACTGGTAAGAGGTTTAAAGCCCTTTTCTTTTGCTATAACAAAAGATTTTCGAGTCGATTCGATTACCGATTTAACTCGACAGAACCTTGGGAAGTCTAAAACTTTTAAAAGAACATCGATTCCAGTTGTCTTAACCTGCGGATTTGGTGTGAGAATATTTGTGAGGAAATCATCCACCAATGCCTTAGCGGTTTTATCATCTTTGTTCGGCATTTGCAATGTTTTACACGCCGCTACTGGTTTATTTGTTAAGGAAGTTTTAAAACGAATTGAAACCCCGTTGTCACGATTATTTCTGCCGGATGGGGTTAAATTCGATTTAGTTGGTACTTGAGAATCCTTTTTCTGAAAGGGACTATTCGCAGCTGATTTCTGACTCGAATATAGTAATGATGTTGATGATTTTTGGAAACTTCCTTGTATATTTGTGCTTTTTCGTTGTGGTGGTGGTGGTGGTGTAAATGATGATGATTTCTGTGGCGATATTCCTGCAGTCGTTTTCACAACTCTTCCGATTGATTTTACTGAAGTTATTGCAAACATAGTTTTGTTTTCTCCCTTCCCTGGCGTAGATACATTTAAGACTTTCGGTCTAGGAAATTTTGTAGTAACGCAGACGCTTTTTTGTACGATTGGCTTCGGTACTGTAGGACGTCGCCTTAAACCAACAGCACTTACTAAAATTACATCATCATCATCACCTGAATCAGAGTCTAGAAGTTCAATTGTTTCCATTGGCCTTTGGGCGCCTTTTTTTACAAGGTACACCACAGCTGGTTTTTCTGATGGATCCTTTGCTTTCAATTCAATCGTTTTAATTGTACCATTTCCATCGCTGCCACCGATCTTAATGAGATCTGAAGATGTGTTCGTATTTTCTTTTGAATTGTTTCTGACCGTAGCGGTATCACTTGATTTATTATTTTCTTTCGATTTTTCTTTCCGAGCAGTTGTTATTTCCACCAATAAATTTTCATCATTTTTAATTGGCGAATTTTTCTTCTGTTTTTCAATGGATTTTTCAGCATCTTGATCCTTTGAGATACTTTCCTTACATAGAATGTCTCTGCAAATTAATAGATTTTCATCTTTGTCGTCATCATGTGTTTTGTTTGGATTAATTGTATCATCAACCTCGTGCTTTTCTTTCTCTTTTACATTTTTCAAATCATTTTCTTCGCATTTTTTATTTCGATTGTCGACAGATTCCTTTGCCTTCTTCTTTTCCGTTTCTTTTACATTATTCAAATCCTTTTCGTCGCCTTTTTTATCTTGATCCTCGACAGACTCCTCTATCTTCTCCTCTTTCTTTTCTTTTACATAATTCAAGTCCTTTTCTTCGCCCTTTTTATCTTGATCGTCGACAGAATCTTCTGACTTCTCCTCTTTCTTTTCTATTATATTTTTCAAACCATCGTCGCCTTTTTTACTTTGATCATCTGCAGTTTCACGATATTCCGTTTCTGCTTCCATTTTCTCAGCAGTTTCTCTTTGTTCCTCTTCTTTCTTTTCTTTTACGTTTTCCAATGCACTGTCCGAATCTGTTTTCTCTTGATCAATCGCAAATTCTTTATGTTTCTCTGTGTCTATCTCCATTTTCTCAACAGATTCTTTAGACTTTTCTTTTGCCTTAACAGTTTCCTTAGATTTCTCTTCTCCTATTTCTTTTAAAGATTTCAAATCATTTTTCTGCAATTCTTTATGCTGATCAGACGCCGTTTCATTACTCTTTTCTGTGTCTTCTTCCAATTTGGCTATACATTTTTCAGATTTCTTATCTCCCTTTTCTTTCAGAGATTTTAGATCACTTTCCTGCAAATTTATATTCTTATCAGACACAGTTTCATTACTTTCTCTGTCTTCTTCGATACATTTTTCAGATTTCTCTTCGTTCTTTTCTTTTACATTTTGTAACTCAGTTGCCTTGTGTTCTGTATTCGCTTCAATAATCGCTACTTGATCAATTTGTGATGCCTTTTCTTCCACTTTTTCCTCGACAGATTCTTTAACTACATAGGGATCCGGTGATTTTGAATTTGCATCTATCCGGAGCTCATAGATTTTTTTTTCTTCTGTCGGGTTTTCTTTGTTCTTTTCTTCCTCACAATACATTAAATCTTCTTCTTTCTTTAAATTTCTGACTAAATCTTGTACAATAACCGGATATTCATCCTTTTCCGTACGACTTTTATCCACCTGTGGGCTATCTGAGAATTTGTGATTTTTACTGGAATCCAATTTGTCTTCTCCTACTACTTCATTTGTGCTGTTACTACTAATTTCTTCCTCAGTAGGCTGAATTTCTTCATCCATTTTAACACTTTGATCATTTTTTTCTATTCTACTTTCAGCCTGATCAGAACATTCTGATGCGTCTTCGCAAATTATTTCTCCAACAAGTGAATTTGTCTCAATTTTGGTCTCATCTATTTTAGATTCATTTCCGACAGCTTCCTGTTTACTATGCAAGGAGGAATTCTAAAATTAAAAATAATCGTAAAATACACAATTTTTTAAACAGAACTTTTGGAGACTTTCATTTACCTCATCATCATTTCTTTCAGTTTCTCCAGCAATTTTATTCACCTTATCATCAGCACTCTCTTTACTTTCAGTTTTATTTTCAGAGTCCTCATCTGTAATCAAAGAAGACTTTTCGCAGTCCTTTTTCTCGTCCTTAGTAGATACATTATCCTGGAAAAAACGTGTACATTAAACATTTCGTCATAAATTAATGAATATTAGCCCAAGAAGCATGCCTTACTTCACTTTTAGAGTGACTGGTAGAATTCATTTCAATGCCATCAACTTTTTCTACTTTATCTGTAGAATTTCTAGAAGTCTGGAAAGAAAGTGGAAAGAGCAATTTGCGTTTGAAAAAAACGAGACAAATCTGTAAGTAATTAATGGGAGAGGATGGAATTAATTCTTTCTTTGTACAGCTACAATTGAATTGCGCGCGAATCGAGAGAGACCCACCTAGTTTAGAAATGGCAGAAAGGCAACTGACGACAGTTTGATAATGAACTTTCAATTTCAGAATAAAATGTAGATCAAGAAAGCTAGCTACTAGGGGTGGTAATAACAGTTGAAACTGTACTTCACTGTTTTGACTTGGGATCAAATTAAGCCCTTAAAAAGTAAAAGTCACTCTATAAACGTACACGCAACTCTAAAACTAGGAATCTGATTTGCTCTTAGCGAGCAGCTATACTTATTGCGCTATAGAGCAATCGGTTCATCTGAAGATGAGAATTGCGGTTGTGAACACTAAGTTAAGAGAGAGTAAATGAAGTGAACATGGTCGGTATTTATGCGATTATTAAGAACTGACAATGAATAAACAAACCGCAAGCTCAACTCCTCGCGTACTTTAATACATAACAAAAATTCCCCACCTACCTCTTCATCTTCAGTATTATTTTCAATCTCTTCCTCAGGTTCTAATTTGATTTCCGTCTGTAAGTCTTCATGTAAATCATTCAATTTGTCTACGAGATCATCAGATGAAATCTTAAAGAAAGAAAATATCAATCAATTTCTATTCGAAAGTAAATAAAAGGTCACCTGTTTGGAATCACCCGGTAATGTTTTATCCTTAAGCAAGTCATGACTGGTTTGATTAAAGTTAGACAAGACTGAATTTAATTTCATGCTTTCACCCCCATTATCAGAATTATCTGATATACTACTAGAGTTTCCCTGGAAGAGAGTTTTAATTGCGCTTACATGAACATGACCTGAGATAGTAATTCGAACATCTTACAAAATCTTCATCTTTAACTGTGGTAGAGCTACAATTTTCGTCAACCGAAGATCTATCTGAAGTCGTTGACGACTGCTAAAAAAATAAAACTCTTGTGCAAATTATTTTAATGCGAAATAATGAATTACTACAACCTTAAGTGAATTATCAAAAACTTTCTTCAGTACCTCTTCACACTTCACCAATGTGTCTATCGTAATCCTGAAAGTGTAATTCGGTCACTATACTAAAAAAAAACATCTCTAAAAAGGATTCACCCAATATCTGGTCTCGTTAGCACCTTGTGAATGACTTCGATTTGCTTAAATTTAGCAGCTTTGGGATCATCTTTCAAATTTGCCATTAAATTACAAAGAGGAGGGACATATTTCTGCAAGT
This sequence comes from Dioctria linearis, assembly GCA_963930735.1. NCBI lineage: Eukaryota > Metazoa > Arthropoda > Insecta > Diptera > Asilidae > Dioctria > Dioctria linearis. Next base: position 239,845,354 of record OZ005742.1, read on the forward strand.
CCCTCAGTTTAGCTTTACAATCTTCATTCATTTTTTGAATGTATTCTACGATAATTAATTGCAATTAATGTGAACTTTAAAGTTTTATTTACGTTTTAATTATACATGTTTTTTTCTTCTGTTGGGAGAGGATATGTCGGTATTGGTAGTGTTCCGACAGAAAAGGGAAAAATAAACTCCTAGGGAACTACGAATACACACCAGAAACACGATTCATCACTTCAAATTCAAATAAAAAGGAACATTTCCAGTAATTTATCCGAAATTTTCAACTGATTTATTCAAGTAAATGCAGCAGTCAAGAAATTTCAATAAAAAACAAACATAATGGCCCGACAATAAAAACAAAAATGAAAGAAACGCGTCTACTTCACTCAAGGCAACACCACCCACAACTCCACAATTATTGTTTGATAGCAAATTTGCCGGTGAATTTGTGAAATAATTAATTTCTTTACTTATTTGCGTAATTAAATACGCTTAAATGGCCTACAATTTTCGGTATTTCTGAAAACAAAAGCAATGAAATGGAAGGATTTCACTGAAAACTTTAAAGACACTTCGGTCGATGGAGAACACGCACTTAAAGAAAAAGCGGCGATTATTTGACATTTTCGTTTTGACTCATATTTGACTTATTTTGTCTTTAGACAACGTTAAGGTTGCTTTCCAATTATAATTTTATTTTCGGTAATATGTTTGAGGATATTGAATAAATAACTAATTAGTTATTTATTCAATGGTTTGACGATAAAAGGAATTCATAATAATAAACGTTATATATATATCAGTATAAATGGATGTGTTATCAGGCGTACCTAGTCATGGGCTGTCATGGGCTCGTAGATAACTCATAAATGCACTCAAGCGCTAGCAGCTAGCTGCAAACCAGTAATCATATTTGGAGAATGGATAGTTTTCAAATCTGGCATTAGCTGGCAAGTAATCTTAATTAGAATAATTAATCACTAAGAATATATGTTCAATACTCAGTACCTGACTCCATGGCTTTAAAGAATTTACATATTCTCAAACGGAGCTTGCTTACTGGACATGTGCCTTAAATGTATCTACATTAGAGTAATATATGATTGAACTTTGTATAAATTTTGTATAAATGAAATACTTAATAGTATACGCAAGTAATATTAATTTTCACAAATTAAGGCTAATCATATAAGGAACTACGCGAAGTGCCATTATTATTATGGCACGTCTTAGCCAAGGGAAGGAAATTCCTTCCATCCCTAAAAGCTTCTCGTCTGGGTTGGCCATAAGAATCTTTAAAAGTGACAACCCAATGCGGCGGGCATCGCGTCGCTTTGACAGTACAATAGAATATATTTTGTTTAACCCGGGGGTTACACGTAATAGTACAGATTGCATGCAAGCTGCACTGCCATAAATTGCATGATGAAAAATCATGGCAGCTGAGGTAGTATTAGGTGAAAGTATTTGGACATTGTACAGTTTTCAAGATGGCGGAAAAGAAATTTTTTGAGATAAATTGATAAATTTATACACGGAAAATGAGATATTCTGGAATCTTTTGTATTACATCATTTACCAAAACCTTCCTCTTAATTTTTTTCTTGGGTTTTTATCGTTCTGCTTCTTCGTTTATTGCTATAATTTACCAATATACGCCAGACTTTACTTCTCAATTAACTTGCATGCAAGATGATAAGACATCAACCGAACTGCCTTCTGCTGTCAAGCTTAAAATCACGTTGGAAGGGAGGCTTGCGTGCAAGCTATACTAGTTATCTCATGTAACCCCCGGGTAAGTTCGTGTTGGCCAAACGGCTGCCGCCCTTGCCGGATTCGACGCGAAAGCAATGTTCTAACGCGCGGCAGAAGCTTTGACAGTTCTTTTAATTGATTTTATTCTATTTATATGCCTGGTAAGCTACAAGTAAAAGAACTGCTATATATTCACTATTTCACTTTTAAATAATAATTCAAGCTTTTCTATCAGTTTTTCTTTTTTAAATAAATCTTAAAAGTTCCAACGCGACGCGGCCATTTTGTCTTGCTCAAATCCTGCCGCGGAGCACTGTTAACTGTGAGCTTGTGTGCGTGTCCGGAACAATAAAAAGACCTCAAGCATAGTAAGTTTTTATAGCTACTGAAACTAAAACATTGTTATTGGCATAAGTCAGTTTTGAGTTTGTAATTAAATATTGCGAAATTAAAAATTTTTAAATATTTCTTTATAGAAAATTTAGCTAGTTTTCAGTCCACAAGCAGGGAGCAGTGCATCCACATATTCACTGCAGTGTTCCTTTTCCTTTGTAATTTGCTAGAAAAATTCAGCCTTTGAAATAATCCGCAATGTGAACACGAACAGGACTAGTGCAAAGTAATAAGACCCTCTCACTCACTTTGTCAGTAAAATTTGATGTTCGAGTAATGTAATGTTCGGTAGCGGAGTGGAATTATTTTCACTTGAGTGGATTGAAATGTTTTGACGTTTACATATTAGCAGATTAGTACTGAATTTTTTGTTTACTACGAAATAAATAAAAATTTCGTTATATAAAATGCTGATTGTAGAACTAAATTACAGCACAATCTGATATTATACGAGACATTTTTTCTATATACTCTCATCCTTTGCTTCGAACTCCTTCGTGCTTTCATTCAATATCTACGAAAAAGCGATTAAAAAATTGACAATTTACAATTTGACAGTTTGCGATTTTTACCATAAAAACAAGAGGGGAGCGTACGTGTGAGGTATTGCAATGATTGCTTCGGCAGCATTTAAATTTCAATAAGCTATCTCCCTCACAATTACTGTAAAAAATGCTTGTCATCTTAATGTAAATCCTGCTTAACGCAGCACTCAAACTGCTTGGCTGTCTGATATTATATAAATATTTTACTCCACGTATGTTCTAATGAATAATTTACAGTGCCTTAGCGAGTCCATATGCCCTCACGGGTGCTCTACCTTCCATTTTGAATCCATCCGTGTAAAATTAAAGATATCCTTTTCCAGAATGCCACAGTTGACGGTTGTTTAAGATCACCTTGAATGGTTTTCGGAATAACATCTAAGATGGGTTTGACCATCGTCTCCACTAAGAATTAATTCTTCAAGGACCTTCACATGGCCGGCCAGAGTGGTGCCTGTGCCGAAGAAAATATCTCCCTGCAGTATTATTGCACTGACCTCCTACTTAACATGCATACGCAATAGAATTAGGTCCAGTATAGCCTCAAGGCTGCAGTCGGGCAGGAATGCATGGTACTAGTTACTCTTGTACATGCAGTAAGAATTTGTACTTTTTGCAAGCTAGAAAAAGATAGGCAAATCCAATAACATACTGCGTCAATTATCCCTTACATCTGTCTACATAATATTACAACAGTAATACGTCCAAAGTCGTATGTTTTCGACAAATGTTACTATAACGACAATCATATATCATTTTTGTGTCGTAACACCATTTCTCACTTAAAGTAACAACGATAATAAGGGTGTTAGTCTAACCACATTATGTGAGTACACATTAGATCAATTCTGGAACAAGTGAACGCAAATCAAATTTCGATTCACGTCAGTCGACGTAACGAATGGTATTTGTAGCTTAAGCCGTTGTTAAAGAATTGCGAGACAAATAAATGGAACCATTACATTAAAATCGTTAACAATGCGCCAATCTGTAATTAAAAAATTCAAATTCGTCCTCTATCGACATAAGACTTGTGGGCCCATGGTCGCGGTGTTTTCTAGTCGCCAGTAATATTAATCTTAGCCTCACTTACGCACTCGCCTCGATTCCGGACCGAATTGAGGTTCCTATGTAAATATGTCGCAGCCCTTCTAGGGGCTTTTCGTGTGTTATAGAAATTCCATACCCTAAAAATTAAGTTTAGACCTTACAAAAAAATAAGATCGCAAATAAAAAAATCATAAAAAAAATTTATTGCTTAACATTTGCAGTATCCTTAATTTTCATGGCGGACTGACTGCCTATAAATGAACGAGAACAAGTGAAACTAAGTTATTTGATGATTTCAATACAAAAAGTTTCTTAAGTTTCTATTCAACATTTATTCCTTAATTCTAATTACGGTAATATATTATACTATACTACACTATATAATAACTGTACATTTAAAATATCTTTCACTCAAGTATAGGATATGACATAAAATATTCTCATTTAGAACTATCAATTGACGTAGCAGATTTGGTCAGCTCTTCCCTTTCGACATTCTCAATTAGCTGAATGAAGTCATTTATATCACCGTAGCAAGTATTCTGTAGATCCCCTTTGGTCAGGACTAAGCCGTTCGGGAATATTACAACCATCGCTCTGTATAAAGGTAGATTTTGTTGGACGCTCACGTATCTGTAGCCAGTTTCGTGGCTCTGATGTTCACCCTGGTAGTGATTTCTCAATAAAAAATAATTCTTAAAACTTAATGCACAAAAATTACATACATATGGATTTGTGTGTTCTCTCAAGTGTTGTACTGCATATTTCTCGCGATCATAAAGAACAGTGCACTGCTTGCAACCGTAAATGATACCATTCTCCTGGTACCCTTTGTGCACTTGAACTCGAGCTTGCGATAGATGAGAAGATTGAATATGATTAATGAATGCGTTTTGATCTTGATAAATATTTTTGCAGTAATTGCATTTTTTCGAAAATGAACCATGTCCGAGCTTAAGTAATTTATCAAGTAGTTGCTGATCAAGAAAATCAAAACTTGCTTCAGTTAAATGGATAAGATTTTTATGATCAGTAGCAGCATGTAGAATTAATTCCTCTTTACTGGTGGCAGTATATTTGCATTCAGTACATCTCAGTGGATAATTTACACAAGATGTTGCCATAGGGCAATTAGCATGATTGTGATGATTTAGATGATGTTCTTTTAGCTCCGCAAAGGATGCCTTGTAGCCGCAATGCACGCAACACATTTTTCGTATGATTCGATAACGAAAATTAAGTTTATATTTTACCGAACAATGTGTTAGGGACCAGTGTGTTATTAAAAGTTCCATTTTATGAAATCTCGTAGCACAATGATAGCATTGAAATGAAATTTCATCGAGTGATGGTTTATATCCATCTACATTTATCACTTGAATTTCATTTTTGTGTAAACGAACAGAACTGTTACAATCTTGTGGATCTTTTAGTGATAAATTATGAAGATAATCACTTGTCAACGGTGCATTTATGTCAATGAATTCTTCATCGATTTCTTGTTGAAATGCTGTTGGCGGCATAGGTTGGATAGAATTTTCCGTTGTTTCACTTTCAATAAATTCTTTTCTTAAAAGATTTTTCAATGGAACTAGCCTTATAAATGGCTTCTTTGGTGCTTCTATCACCGGTGTTGGTACTTCTATGGCAGGACTTATCCTACAAGATTCAGACTTCATAATTTCATTACTTCCAGCCAGAGTAGTAGTGGTAGTCGATGACAGTAGAGCATCATTATAAGATACAGTAACATTTATCACAGGTTCCGGCTTTGTAGGTGAATTGCCACCGAAATTAATTGTTATGTTCGCAGCACTTTTTCTTCTTCGTTTTGCTTCAATTACAGGATCGTCATCGATAAGATGATTGATTCTAATGTGTTCTCCTAGGTCGTCGATATTATCAGATACATACATACATCCATTACATTTATGCACTAGTTTCTCTGTTAATGCAGTGATTTTTGAATTTTCTGCATTAGTCGAAGTCGAATTGGGCCGTACACTTTTTTCATGATTTATCTTTGCATGTTCATTCAGTGATTCGATTGAATCAGCTACAAATTGACAATTAATGCAATGATAAATATTTTCATTCAACTTAAATCTCTTCGCACTATTACTACTAGTGCTGCTCTGCGATTCATCATTGTCAGCTGAATGTGACCTTTTCAAATTAACATCGTTTTCTCCATTTTTATTTGAATCTTTTTCAATAATGCAAACCGGATCCTCTGTCGGTATGACCATAGTGCAATCACCTGTGTTATTTTCATCATTTATCCGAAGGTAAATGCTTTTATAACGATAAATTTTATTCGGATGGAAACAACTCAAATGTTCTTCCACTGCACTTCTGGTGTCATGAAATGAACAGTAATCACATTGATGACGTATCGCGATATCATGGCAATTCTTCAAATGTTTTGTCATGTTCATCTCGTTTGCTTTCTGATCACAGAGCAGACATTTAATCAATTTTGATGATTGATCTTTTGATTTCTGTTTTTTTGGATGTACGATTTCGATTTGCTTTTTCGTCTCGCTTTCAGTACGCGTATAGGTTGTAATAGGAACGTCCATTCGCTTGTGCTCCTTATTGGCGTGACGGATCAATTCCACACGACTATGGGTGTAGAAATTACAAAAGCACAAATACACCAATCCAGAATGCAGTCTAAAGTGATCTCGAACTTTGTTAAAACCAGCAATTTTTGTAATTTCCTCTTTGCAGTGTATACATTCGAATCTGGTAATCCTTCTATGACTCTCTTTATAGTGGCATTCAAAATGTGTTTCGCTCAGCGCTCTAAAATTGCAGTCACCAAAAGTGCAGACATATCTCTGTGAGGATTTTATAAACGCCGGTATATAATGATCAAATAGATTACTATTCAAATCTATTGTGATGTCATCGATGGGCTTTTTATTGCCGTCACTCAAGCTCTGATCTGATATACTACTGGTCGAGCTATATTTTTTCTTTAGGACCTCAATCATATGCCGTAAGAATATTGTTGAATCACGGCGAACAGTTGGAGCCGCAACAGCTAAGTAACGGGATGTTTTATTAGGATCTTCTTTTTCGCTAAATTTAGGTAATATTTGAAAAATTCCTGCTTTAGCATAGAAATGGGTATTGATCAGATGTTCCTCGGCAATTGAGGCTTGTGAGAACGTGTTACCACAGAAGTAACAGAAATATCTGTGAATCTTATGCTGTTCGAAATGTGTATCGAAATCCGAAAGCAAATACTCCTCTGGACAATGAGGGCATTTATATTTGATCTTGTACGAACTGTCTGGATGTTTTAATCGCAAATGATTTTTCCATTTGATGAAATTGCTAAATCCTTCAGTACACGAAACAATGCAACACGCATAGACTGTTTGGTTATTTAAATTAGTCGCAATGTTGATGAGTTCTTGTAATTTTTTGTATAAGTTCTCTTTCTGATCGGACTGCAGTTTTTTTACTTCTGTTTTACTGCTTTCGGTAGGTTGCAGTATTCTTTCAAGTTCATCAAAATTCATTATTTTCATATCGTATTTTTGTGCAACCTCAGTGCCGCTAGATCTTCTTGATGACGATGCGCTCACAGGTTCCTCCGAATCAGTTAAATCCACTATGTTCGATTGAATTAAACATATCCTACCACCAAAGGACACTTCAGTTTTATGTAACTGAGCTTCTGGAATTGGACATTGTTTGAAAGCACTCTTATCCACTTTTCCTCCGATGTGCACTAGACTTGTGGAATTTATCGTTGTTATATCAGCACCGGAAGTCTGTAAGATACAATTTGATAACATATTAAATAACTGCGTTTTTACTTTAGCGGCGATTCATATCTCGAACTATTCGATGATATTTTCATGGTTGGAAAAGGGCAATCTTTATCAATTTGAGAAGATGATGCTAGGTAGGAGAACGCTACCCATTACTGAAATTGCAGAGGACGAAACGAACTAAGAAGTACAATTATTATATTTGTAGAGTTCAGGTGCTGCCCTCTATCAACATTGAAAATTTCATCGTCACTTAAGTAAACTTTGCTCACAAATTTATTTTTGGCCAAATACTCGTAATAGTAGATTTTATTTTAACTTAAATGACTATAAAGAAAACATAAAAACTTTACACACCTGCATAGCACTTTCTTTGTTAACTAAACGTCCGCAAACATATAGTAGTTCACTGGGATGACAGTTGGCCATATGTTCTCTTATTGTCAGCAAGTCGTTTGTTTCGAAAGAACAAAAGATACAGGCATATAATCCAACATCAATTAAATCACTTTTTCTTTTGTGCATGGTTGTCATATGCTTTTGCAGATAGTCTATAACATAAAATGTGGCAGTCTTGCAAACTGGAAAGCAAAGAAGAGTGAACTTTAATCTCTCTAATATGTTTAAATACTATAAAATTTAAAATTTGTAACATTGGATCTTATTATTCTTAAAAAAAGTGTAATCTAACAAATATTGCTCTTGTTAAAAATACACGTAAATCTTAAATATATTATTGGATTCAGTTCTTTTACAAATTAAGATCAAATTTACAAATTGCTTTTTCCTAGATATATTTACAAAAATAGCTTAACGCTAAAAACAATTAAATAAAAATCTTAATAGAAGCTTCCTGAACATTTATTTTACATTTTGTGTTGCTAATATACTTTCTTCTTTGAATCTGTGGACAATTTTCTGAGAGGAGTGAATTGGTTCGAAAAGAGCGACTTTCAAGATGACAACGCCAAGCGCAATATTACATTCTTGCAGTTGAATTTAGAAAATATAAATTCTTAATTTCGTGATTAAATCATATAAATTGAATAAATTATCGCACAACCCCTTTATTGCAAAATACCACAAAAATTCTGTGAGAAATGTACTGTTGATGGTCAACAAACCAGTAAAACATGAAAACTTCCCAATTTCAGTTTGTGGATACTAACTTTTATCAGTGCGGAGTTTTAAATTAAATGTTTCATATTACAACTGAATAGAGTTGAATAAAATACTTTCGAGGGTTCATAATTTTGCGATTTTGTCTCACAAACTATAAAACGAAAATCGGTTGTCTAGTATTCACAGCTCCCTCACCTAGTAATTAGAGGTTAAATCGAAATTTTTAAGTCGAGGAAGATCGACAAGCAGTCTTTATATTATTCTTAGAAGTTCCTCTCCATAGATATTTAGTAAAACCTAGTCCCTTTTTCGGTAGTTTTATATTGGATAACACATTGGCCAATGATTTTGTGGGACTGGTTTCGAGCACCACCAGCGAACGGAATGGTCAAATGGTAATATGCAAGTGATATTTCATTAAAAAGAAATAAACAAAAATTCTCGCTATTAACATCTTAAAAGTTGAACACATATCAAGTTGATTAGAGTTTCTCAGAGCTTGTAAGGCTCCTTTGGATATCGGCCATCATAACCAAGTACCTACAGATTCAGTTGAAGACGAATGCGTTTATTCAGTATTCCATCCGAGCGCTTTTTCAGTTAGAAACATACAAGTCAACTTTAAAAAGTGGCAATTAGAATGCTGATCGTATACAAAAATAATTTTAGTCAGCTATATTACATTTTGATATCTGACCGATAGAATGGTTTTAAATAGGAAATTGAAACGAACATCCAATGCGGTACACTTCAAGGTGTCCTGGATGGCATGTTTCATAGGATGGCTGCCGAAATGCAAGTAAATAGTTGTTGTGGAGGACATCTCATCTCCGCTGGCCTTTACTCACACAATTTTCTTTCTACATAACATTCAAAAAGGAAAGTTTTGCTTAGGAACAATGGATGACTCTAATAATACAGGCTTTTCTTTACTAGGCGTGCTGATTACCTGGACAGAACCATTGGAAATATACAAATGTCTTAAATTCACAGCTGACTATGAGGGCAATTTTCAAAAAATTTCACGTTTTTCTTAAAATTTAGATAGCATCCTATACTAAGGGTATAGATACCAGATTTAAATCAGAAATTCCTAAATTTAGTACGTTTTTTGATAACTTTTGAAGTCAATTAAGACCTCAAGGTAGATGTGTAAATCTAGCTATAACTTTTGCCCGTTAATGAAATAAAAATTAGAAAAGAAAGTTTTTGCGTCTGGTATTATACGGAGAATATTTCGCACTTTTCAAAGATCGTATACCGTCCTATTCCTTGTTTTTACAATGTTCTAAATTGAGAATTTCGAAATTTTTATTTTTCTCGTTTTAGACTAACTTAGGACAGGGCTCATGCGCGACTCTACTCTCCCTGTTACATTACAGACAATCAGGCGATCCAATGTCCGTAAAAATTCCGTAAATTCCTGTAACTCGGAAGGAGTGGGATTTCTACATCCTCATTCATCTGTAAATAATCCAGTGAATTCTTAACGTTGTAAAAGCTAAAGCTAAAATACTTATTTGGGTACTAATGAATTGACTAGAAAAAATTTCCGATAATGCTAAAATTTTTATAATAACCAATGTTTGGTTGTTCAAATAATTTTGCAACGGCTAATATTCCCGAGTTAATTGAGCAAGAATAATATGGGAGGCTGCATTAACTAAAAAGTTGTAAGGCACATGGTAGGAAAGGCTACGAATAAAATGTAATTTGATTGGTAGGAAGGGATTACAGGTTTTTCCTTCACATTTTATGGATCAACCTCTAACTTCCGGACGATGCACCCTATACTGAAGGCCTATAATTTGTTATGTACACAACCGTTGCCTTCTAATGAGGATAGTCTTATCAAAATTACAATTAGAAGCTAATTATAATTTATTCAAGATGAAAGAAACTGTTAATTTTGAGTTAAGAATTTTTCAAACCAATACTTTCTCGTTCAGTTTTTCGAAAATTTTAGACGGTTCCTCAGATATTATACTTTTCTGATTTTTATGGGAACAGACAAAATCTATTTGAAAAAAAAAAATTTTTTTTTCTTTCTTTCTTGGCCGAATGCTTTGAATAGGATTTCTGTCTGCTTTTTGTCTTGAATTTGAGATTCATTACTGTAAACAGAAAAGAAGCCATCTAAAGGCTTATCGACGAGGTCAGTTGACTCCCGGTCATTTTCAATAATAAAATGATTGAGAAAGTAACAAAATTTTACAGGATTACCGCATTAAATGTTTAAAGGAAATAATTGCGTACTACAAACAATCCATAAAATTGCTTGTTACCTCTCAATTTCAGTACAGGCGTTTATCTCACATTTTATTTATTGTTTTAACACAACTAAAACAACATTTACTGTTAAATATATAAATTTTAGCTGTTAAAGCTCAGTGTCTGAAAAGCAATTTAGGAGTCTGAGCCGTCAATTCTTAATACATTCCGCGCTTATTGGCTAGAAATCACTTCGACTTCAAAAATAAACTTCTGGATGAATATGCACAGAAGATCCGAAATTATAGCACTTAAATTAAGTACAACACGTTCCAAGAAAGTAAGTTTTTTTTGATAAAATATTTGTCAAATTTTTTTTTTCTATATAAAGACATTAAAAACCTTTTAAATTATTCAAGATTTAAGCAAGCTATGGATTTTCGTAATTTTTTGTTTCTCAGTTATCGACAATTCTTAGTTAGGGCCTATCAGAAAATTTATTCCTGTAAATACCAACTACATTAAATTAAAATATATTGCAACTTATTTCTTAATACAATTTCTTTTATCACTTTCCAGAACATACTCAGCTACATTCTGACTGCTATGACATCCATCTATAGATCTGCATCTTTTTATATACCAAAAATCATACTTCTAGGGAATTGGATGGACTGTAGTAATCTGTAATTAAATTCTTATTCCTAAAACTATATATAAATAAAACTAGAAATAAAATGTGCAGGAAACAAATGATTGTGCAATTAAATAAACTTTTTCGAGGATTAAATCTTTGTATCACTTTCCAAATCATACTCAAAGTATGACCACAAATTTACATATATTCAAATCAAGTAGAAATGAAATGAAATAAAACAAATAATTTAGTATGTACCTGCAGGCCCAAATCACGCAAAACAGTAAAATATTAATTTTCAGATTAAATTAAAGAGCCAAACCCAATAAATTTTCACCATTCATTGTCAAAGGTCTTATTAAAACAATGGACACAAAAGTTAAATGTCATTTTGTTAATTGACTTGCATGATTTGGATATTTTGGAAATAAAAATGGTAAAAATATATGACAGTCTTGAAAAAGCGATGATGAAGGAGAAAAAAAATACTGATAGCTTACCTTCACATACGAGTGGCTTAACATTGGCAGCTCGTTTCTCACAAATTTCTGGCATCTCATTAGCGGTCGACTTCAGCTTCCCATAACAAGTCAAAATGAAATTATCATTCTCGAATCGATGAAACATATTCTGGTGAACTAAAATGTTATAGGCAGTGGAGCTTCGGTAGAAACACTTGGAGCACTGAAATTTCGATGTACGATGAACTTCGTAGACATGATTCAAAATATTCTCACAAGAATCCGCAACATGTTCACAATAGCTGCATTCCAACCATGACCGATTAGCTTGCAGTTCGAAGTGACGAGTTTCATGCTGATGCAAGTGAAACGACATTCCTGACTTAGAGCTAGTGCTAAATGAACAGTTGTTTCCAAGGCATTTGTATAGGCAATAGAGAGATAATTCCTCATTCATCTTGTGACAAAACGATTTCGATTTTAAACTTATCGTTTTTCGAACCCATGGCTTGAGAATACAAATTACAGGATCTAGTTTAGTATTTTCTGAGAATTCAGTTGATGATCTATTATCAGATTCATGATCTGTTCTCATTCGTTTAGCTGGTGATTGGTAGAGTTCATGTTGTTTAATGTGCACATTCAACAAGTGGTCTACTTCTTGACTTATTTCTAATTTCATGCCATCTGTGACTCGTTGTCTGCATATATTACATCGACCAGACCATTGCTTTCTATGCATTGATTTAACGTGTAGTTTAAGCTCTTCAGGATCTGAGGATGAAAGAAATGAGCAACCTTCGATAAGGCAATAATAACGATATTGGTTTTCTGCAATTTTTTGGTATCCAACATTGACTATTCGCGATATTGTTGGATCATCTGTGGTTCCACATTCTCTATCAGCTGGCTCTAATTGCGATTCATGTTGTAAATCTCCTGAAAGATCTATTTCCAATCGAGGAAATGAATCATCATCAGCATCTTCATCGTCATTTTCAGCTTCTTCAATAACATCTATAACTGTTATGTTATCTTCACAATTTTCTGCTGACTCCTCTACTATATCATCTTCACCATCTGTTATAGCTTTCATTATCAATTTTTGGAGCTCTGCTGTGTTATCACTTCTAGCTGCAGGTATTTTAGCACGGTCTTTCTGGCAATCATCATCACCATCGTCATCATCAATCCAAATTACATCATCATTCTCGTCCTTTTTCGAAGATTTGATTTCTGGTAGTAGAGAAGAGTTACTACTTTTGATGGCATCCTTGAGTTCACCGTAATTAGATTCAGATGGTTGTTGCTTATTTTCGGCAACATCAGGAAGTGCGGTATTCTGCATAGGTTGGTCACATGGAACGTCAATGACGTTCGAATTTGCTTCCGCTTCCGTTTCCGCTTCCCCTTCCACTTCTGTATGCTGTTGGTCAGGTGTCACTTTATCATTGTTTGCAGGAAGATCAATGACTTCTGTATCTTGCTCTGGGTTTTCTGTTTCTTCAGCCGCTTCGTTCAAAAATGAGAAATCCATATTTTCAAGTTCACCAAATATTAAGTCAAGCTCTTCTTTAGTTGGCTTTAGCTCAGAGGTAATTGCTTCTTCGGTAATCATATCCTTCTCATTTTCTCTGTTTGATGGAATTTCTGTTAGGGTCTGAATATCAGGTTTTTGCTCAGTAATATTTGCCTCCAGATTTGATTGTTGTAACGGTTCCAAGTTACTTTCAATAATTCCCGAAACATCTACCTTGAGATCTGTGTTAGTCTCGCCATCTTTCAATATAACATCGATTTCTTCATTTAAAGATGTAGCTGGTATATGTATCATAGTCATAATTTGGTTGTTCTTGGCAAATTTTTCTGTCACCTCTGACGAAGTTTTATTTTTATTTCCTTCGACTTCACTCAAGATTCGTTCAAGGTCCTCGAAAGAATTCAGTTCAGTTTTTACTGCAATACTCCTGTCAGCGATATTTTCTGAAGTTGGACAGCCACTTTCGGCAGTATCTGTTCGACTAATATTGCCATCGTATTCATTCGTATAGGTAAGACGGCTAGCATATTCTCTGGCTTTATCGGTATTGATTACGAAGAGTATTTCCCCATCATCTTGTTTATTTGAAACAGGCTCATTAGCTATCCTGATGTCAGATAAAACTTCATCACTATCAATTTTTTCGGCCAGAATTAATTCCAGCGTATCTGTTTCTTGTGGTGTACACAAACCATGTTCGCTTTTCAAATGCTTTATAACGTTGGGCTGATGAATTTGAATATAGTTACACTTTGTACAAACGTACGCCTTAATTTTCGTCAGAGTTTTCTGATACGAGTAGTTTATTTCGTATTTAGAATTCGTTTCATGACAATCATTCTTACAGTGCTCCAAAATGGCCTGCTTGTCATACGTCCGGACATCACAATTGGAACATTCATAGGCATATTCGCCAGTATGCGACGAATAGTGATCATGGAAATTAATGAATTTACTCCGAATCTCCTCATCGCAAAGTACACACGTTGCAGAAAATTTCTTCTTCGTTCCAGGAACTCTTGTTGCTATTACAGGATTTTTTGATAAATAATCCATGTCACTGGTATGCATTCGAGATATGAAAACTTCCCGATCTGGATGGGCGCTAACGTAATGATCAACAATATTCAATGCCTTCTCGGAGCACAGAACACACTGCTTAGTATATATTTTACTGCGAATGTTATGCTCTGGATTGATATTCTTTATTTCAACCTTTTTTACTTTTGGTCGACCTCGACCTCGACCTCTCGTCTTATTTTCTTCATCTGCAAAAGGTATTATTTTCATGGGCTTTAGAAGAGCCACATCTTCTTCGGCTTTCTTGGATGTATTAACAATTCCTTTCGTTGGTTTCAATTTTTTAAGCCTTACCTTAAGTAATGGAAGCTCTGTTGGGATGTTTTGTTTCTTCTTCTTCTTTTGTTTGCTCTTTTCGGCCGTTTTAGTTTTTAAGTGCTCTTGATAGTCATCTGTATCAGCATCTTCATCACCATGGTATGGTTTTTGAAGTTCTTCTGCAATCGATTTATATCTTTTTTGTGAACTTATTGATTCGTCCCCTGACCCATCTAAACTGGGAGATCTAACAATTTTTCTCTTTCCGATTTGTTGACATGTACGCTCTTCGGATTCAATACTGCATAGTCTCCTTTCATTTAGCGTTAAGATGCCACGAAACACATCTTGATTGCCACGATGTAAGCTATCCAGTTCACGACTTCCAGCGGTGCTATTACGGGAAACGTTTTGCGATGATTTCGTTTCCGCATCCCTATTAGGTGAGGGTTTCCGATTTGTTTTTGCAATGCTCTCAACTTTTTCAATTTGTATTGATGTGGACGGGATTGCTTCTTTAGAATCTCCAGAGAATACATTCCTGATTTCTTTAAATTTATCCTCAGATACGAATGGCCGGAGTAAATTCAATGCACATTCATTTTGCGATTGACCATTTCTTGTCAAAATTGATCCAATCGCCTCCTTGATCTTTTTGAGATTTTCTTCCGGCGACTCTTTCACCAAAGATAATATTTCGTTTTGATCACTCTCTTTTCTAAGTTCTTTCTTCTCAGGGGTTTTTGAAAGAGTGGCAGGAGCATTTGAACTATTACTACTGTCATCGACATGAGCTTCGAATACATCATTGTCTTCCACTGCATGTGACGAACTAGGTTGTAGCTTTTTCGGTAGTGCTGATTCTGCCATTTCCTTCATTTTATAGATATCATCATCTGAAGACGAGGCTCTTCCTTTCGATACACGTGATAAGCTTCGTGATCTTTTTGATACACTCGCTGAAGATTGTTTCGATTTGATTTTCTTATCGTCATTGTCTGATGGGTACTCTCTCACTGCACGTGACGAGTTACCTTGTGGTTTTTTTGGCACAGCTGATTCGACGAATGGTTCTGCCAAGGAATTTATTTGCTTCATTTTATATACATCATCATCTGAGCTCGAGGCTCTTTCTTTTGATGCACGTGATAAGCTTCGTGATCTTTTTGATACACTCGCTGAAGCATGTTTCGATTTGATTTTTGTTTCGTCATTGTCTGGCCTGTCATCTTTCTTTCCTCCTACCGATGCGCGTGATGACAAACTTTGTCGCCGTTTTGAAATACTCGCCGAACTTTTTTTCATAGCGTTGAAAGCAGCATTATCTAGGTTTTTCTCGCTTCTTTCTATCGATGCACGTGACAAACTTTGCGGCATTCCGGAAACGTTTTCACCCTCAGAAAACGAACTTGATATCCTTCGAACTTTCCGTTTTTTTGGAGTATTCTCACTAACGATATTATCATCGTCACTGCTTACAGTTTTTCCCTTGACTTTTTCTTTTCCTCCACTAGAAGTCGACAACGTTCTTGCTTTTCTTTGTTTTTTCTTCTTCGATCCTTGTTTTTCATCTTTATCTATGGCGTTGAAAATAGTTTCTACATCTTTTAAGGGATCAAGCTTTTCTTCCTCTTTTTTCTTTGGTATTCGAAAGCCCGATTGAGTTCTAACGTCAACCTCATACTGTTTTGTCCTATACATTTTATCAATAACCGACTCACCAGCTGAATTATGCAGATTATGTCCACTGCCTGGATCTCTTGGTTTTGCTATCTCAGACTCAAGTGCTTTGTTTGCTGCCTCCACAGCAGCTCTTCTACGTGCAGCATTTGCTTCAATTGCCTGTTGTTTTAATCTCCTGTATTCTCCGTAAGTTCGAACCTGTGGCCGAGTTTGTATTGTAGATCTTGGAGGCGGATGATGATTTTGATGAATAATATTTGATCCCATCGGAGATGACATTGTACCTATTTCTTGCAAGCATGCAGTTCGAATATCCGCTTGAATTAAAGCAGTATTCAGACCGGGAAATTCATTCGGCCTTGGTACTTGTGGTTCCCGAGGAGCAAGACTGGCTTCTAGTCGTGAATCAGTTGTCCTATTGTAAAGAAGTCTAAGACGATTTTTAAATCTTGGATCATTTGGATTAATTCCTTGTGGTAGACCCAAACGTTGAGGCAAATCATATGATGCCCTCGGGGCGGAAGGTACAAACAAATTCATATCACAATCAATAGGCCCTGAATCTTGAATATTTGGAGGAGGAACAGGTTGCGGTAGATTACTCATTTGAAACATTGATATAAGATTCTGAATTGCAGGGATGTTGGAAATGGCATTGTAATAATTTTCTTCTTGGGGGAAACTGTCAGCTTCTTCTTCCTCTTCTGCTATTTCTATTGTTGGTTCTTGAATTGGATTATCAAAATATTCTTTTAAATCCTCTAAGGTTACGCCAAGATCATTTTCAAGTTTCAGTCTTATCTGCTGCAATTCTCCCAAATTCTTATCAGCCCATTCATCCATTTTGTCAGATTTTTTAGGAGAATCAGAAACACCAGAAGAATTGACAACAGGAGATGACGATTCACTGTTGAAGCATTGTAGTTTCATTCTAATTCGTTGCAACTCACTTAAGTCTACTTTTTCCTCCTCATTACTGGTATTCAACGTTTTTGTCAATTCATCGAATGCGTTATGTTCTTCGACTGTTTTAAGCTCTTCATCGGATACATTTTCAGAATATTCATTTTTATCGCTACCAGTAGCTTCAACTTTTGCTTTATTGGGAACATTTTCCGTGTTTGGTTTTACCTCAGATTTTAAGTTTTCGATTATATTAACAGCGTCTTTTTTTACTGATGATTCAATCAGTTCCTCTTTCATAGAATATAGCTCCAAGTCGATTTTAATTTCTACATTAGTTGGCTTTGGCCTTCTGGTGCCAATTACTTCTGTTCTTTCATAAATTATGGCATTCTCTAAATCCAATGACTCTTCTGAGACTCGCGCTAACATTAAATCTTCTTTAGATGGCGAATTCTTAATTTCATGCTGAGATTCTGTTCGTCTCCTCTCAACCGTTTCTTCCTCAATTTTTTTGCTCTCAATTATTTCCGCTTTATTTTCTTGTTCTGTGTTCTCTTCTTCATCGTCATCATCGTCTATGACAATAATAAATGGTTCAATTACCTTTAAAGGTGATGATTTAACTGCCGCCGTTAAGGGCGGTTCATTTGCCGCTAAAGGCAGCTCAATTTCTGATACAGGGAGCTGAATTTCCGATACAGGGAGCTCAATTTCCGATACAGGGAGCTCAATTTCCGATACAGGAAGCTCAATTTCCGATACAGGAAGCTCAATTTCCGTTGAAGATGATGCAGTTGCTGCTAACGGTGATTCAGTTGCTGCTAAAAGTGACTCAGTTGTTTCTAAAAGCGATGCAGTTGCTGCTAAAGGTGATGCAGTTGCTGCTAAAGGAGATGCAGTAGCTGCTAAAGGTGATGCAGTTGCTGCTAAAGGTGATGCAGTTACTGCTAACGGCGGATCAATTGCAATAGAAGCAGCATAAGCCTTAGATTTTTGCGCAACCAGTTCTACAAGTTTTCTAATTGATTCATTGGATGTGGAATCATCGTCGCTACTATTTGTGGAACTCTCTCTGGAATTTTCCTTTGATCTGTGCTGATGCATGGGACTCATTGAAATATCTTCCTTGCTACATCCACTATTAATAGATTTATTTCCAGATCTTCGGGATCGTGATCGACTTGGACTTATCGATTTGCTTCGATGACGGTTCTTGTGAGTGGTCTTCAAATGATGCTTTTTATGTCGATCAGGGCTAAGTGATTTATCTTTAATATATCTTCGCAGAGTAGGAGATTGGCTTCTACGAGATCGGGAAATAGGAGAATGGCTTCTACGACCTCGGGGAGAAAGCGATCGGCTTCTATGACGACGAGATGTAGGTGATCGACTTTTGTGACGACGAGGTGTAGGCGATCGACTTCTATGGCGCCGAGGAGTAAGCGATCGGCTCCTATGACGACGAGGAGTATGCGAACGGCTTCTATGACGACGGGGAGTAGGTGATCTGCTACGACGGCGGCGAATATCTGGCGAACGGTCTCTTGAACTTCTTCGCGGACTCTTGGAACGTTTTCGTAAACTTTGTGGTGGGCTCCGTGATCTACGATTCAAATCACCAGCATTCGAGCTTGAAGACCGATTTCTGACTCGCTGACATAGGCTTTTAATGCGATTGACTACGTTAACTGATGATTTAATTTGCGAAGTATCTGATTCTTCTTCTTTGGACTTTCGACTACAACTATCCGATCGGACTTTGGAACTTTGATGTTTTGGGCTAACTGAACATTCTTTGGACCATAGACTATGAAGACTACTGGTGTAATTTTTAACTTCATTCGAAAGTTTCTCTTTTAAGATTTCCAATTGACGACTTGGTGACATCTCTTGATGACGTTGACGAGACCGATAACGGTGGCATTTCTTACGTTTTTTACGTTTCTTCTTCTTTAAATTATCATCATTGCAGGAATTACCTATTTCTTCACTCTTATCTGTTATACTAACAGGTGAAACGCTTCTGCTACTTATGCTTTCAGTACCGCTTATTGCAATATTTAATTTCTTTATAAAATCTTCAGTATCAGAATCGTGAAGTGCAAGTATACCATCATGTCCAAGCGACTCATATGAAACTTGCTCCCTTACAGGATTCTGAATATCAAGTACATTATCGTTAGCTGGTAATTTTGGGTCTGTTTTAATCTGTGGATTTTCATCCATGAGAGGTGTTCCTTCCCTGGATGATGGTTTGTGGTCCATTTTATTGCAATAATTCTCAGAAGGTTCATCCAAGAGAGGTGTTTCTGCCCTGGCAACATCATTACTTTGTAGATGAGTGGAGTAAGAGATTGTTTCTAATAGGATTAATGATAAAAATTGATTTAATATTTGTTTCATTATTACAAAAAAAAATCTTACCTTCTCCTGCTGATCCTTCCGATAACCTTACATCATTTCCCTTATTATTTTCTTGCTCTCGTGTTTTGATTATTTTACCACAAGGTATCACATCACCACTACTAGACGGTGCCATTGAAGTTGTTGCTGCAGTTTTCTGCAAGGATTCTTTACTAACCGCACAATTGTAGAGAATTGATTCTTCATTTTCAGAATATACATCGCCGGAATCGCTCACATCTGAAAGGTTTCGGTCAATGCTGTCGATTAAGGCCAAGTATTTATCCTCATGACTGAGTGGAAGGTTTTCATCTTCGCTTATTTCACTCAAACTTTCATTGCTTAAAATTTTGTCGGTTTTGCAAACATTTTTTGGCATCAAAACTTCTAAAGGCTCGACAATATCTTTTTTTCTGTTTTGTGTTGAAGTGTCAATAATTGACAATTTTATTTCGGAAGACTTTTTCTCCAAGACTAAAGGATTTGTTACTGCTGGTTTCTGAAGTTCATTTGTAGCACCAGCATCTTTTCGAATTGAAATTATTTCATCATTTTTTTCTGTCAATTCAGAATTGCCAGTATTGGATACGTTCGCTTTTTTGCCCATATCCTGATCAGTAGTAGTATCACAAGTTTCAGGTGCCAAAATATTTTCGTCACATTCATCTCCATTACCTGTGTTCACTATTGTACTATCAGGATCTGCATCTTTTGTTGCTGCTGTAGACATTTGATTTTCTTCCAGTACCTTACTGAAGTCTGCAGTAGGTGTTTTATCCTCAGATGAAGACTTATTTTTTCTTAGCAACACATCACTAACTTGGTTAGTGTCTGCAATATGTGTTATGACGTCGTGCTCTTCACTTACTGTAGAGACATTTTTTGTGAATTGTACAGTAGGACTGGATGTATTTTCAGAATTATTATTATTAAATTCGTCAATCGTTTTTTCTATCAATGCATCGGAAATATCGCCCTCCACTTTTTTTACAATATCTGAGGTCGCATTGAAGTCCGAATTCAATTCACAACCACATTCCATTTCTGTTGCACCATCAATTTGTACGCTTTCTTCTGAACTTTCTATTACATTAGTCAAGTTTGCGTTTAGAATGGAATTATTTTCAATGCCATTTGTACTATTCATCTGCGTCTCAGTTATCAATTCCTCAATTGATGTAGATCGATTTGTACCTTGTTGTACTGCTGGAATGTTGTTATCATGTGAAGAATCCTTTTCTTCAATTTTATTTGA
The DNA here is from genome assembly GCA_963930735.1 of Dioctria linearis. Taxonomy (NCBI): domain Eukaryota; kingdom Metazoa; phylum Arthropoda; class Insecta; order Diptera; family Asilidae; genus Dioctria; species Dioctria linearis. The sequence continues at coordinate 239,866,429 of OZ005742.1, forward strand.
CTTGCTTTCTTTTTGGTTGTCATTAATCACTTTGTCGGAGCATATTTCACTATTTTCTACAAATGATGTTGCAATTGATTCTTTGCTATCTTCTGTATTAAGAAGTAAAACCCCAGTATCTGAACTAGATATAATTTCTTCGATGGACTTATCGGATTGTAAAGTAGAATTAACTTCATCATTAGGTGGAGTATTTTCGAGACTATTACTGTCAATGGAACTTTTTTCTATGCCAGGAACTATTAAAGTGATATGATCTGTGTTTGTATCTAAAGCTACGCAATCCTGAAGCTCACTACCCTCTTGCTCTTGGTCAATCAAGCTTTTATTATTTTTAGGTACTTCATGATCTTTCGTTTGAATATGTTTTAATTCAAATGAGTTTTCTGCAGTTTGTAAGTTTGTTGAGGGGACTGAACTTTCTTCTACAACAGCTGTCAAAGAGGTTTGATTCTCGTTCGGTTGTATAGTATCGCCAGTCTGAGCTTCAATATTCTGATTATCGCCAGTCTGAGCTTCATTATTCTGATTATCGCCAGTCTGAGCTTCATTATTCTGATTATCGCCAGTCTGAGCTTCATTAATCTGTTTATCGCCAGTCTGAGCCTCGTTGTCCTGACGATCAACAGGAGGATCTTCTATTCGTGTGTCTATTTGTACGTTACTAGTACAATGTTCGGCTTCATTGAAATTTTTTGCATTTGCTACATTGGTTGAAGATGTTTCCTCGACAAGAAGTCCAATTGAAATTTGTTTTTTATTGGTCTCTAACGTCTCTCCAGTTTGAACTTCAAACTTCAAAATGTTATTCACTCGAGGAGGCACGCTGATCGCGCAATATTTGTCTTCCTTAGAATTTTCTGCATTTTCTGTAATGTTTGAAGAAGTACAAGTTTCCTCGACAACAATGGCCGTTGAAGTTTGGTTCTTATTCGTCTCTACCGTCTTTCCAGCCTGAACCTTATTATCTTCGTGGTCAATCAAAATATTATTAGCTGTAAGAGGCACTTCAGTAGTGGAATATTTGTCATCATTGGAATTTTCTGTACTTGCTATGTTCATGGAAGAAGTAGAAGTTTCTCTCATAACAATCGCTACAGAAGTTTGGTTTTCTTCAGAATCGCTAGTCTGAGCCTCACTGTTGTGGCAATCAATAGAAATGGTATTACTACCTGAAACTTCTCCTGCAGAATTTTGATCTTTATTTATATCTAGAGAATCGGCATCCAGAAATTTATTATCTTTTATTATATCAACCGTCTGTCGAATGCCTGATTTTGCTTGAGTATAATTTTCATCTTCATTTAAATTTTTCGTATCTTCTACGTTTGTCGATGATGATTCTGGCTGTACAGCAACACTGTTTTCTTGTGCTATATGACCCGCAGCTGAAACTTCAGCTGGAATTTCTAATTTGTTTTGAATACTACTTAAATTTTCATTTGAGTTTATTGTATTAGTAGTTATGGAATGTTCGGTTGTAATGTTTTCTTTTGGTAATATATCTTCTTTTTCTTCTTCTTCTTCTTCTATCTCTTCTATCTTAATTTCTTCCTTTATACTTAATTCAAATTTTACCGCTGTTAAAGTATTTGTTTCAACTTTAACAGTAACAGTTGATTCTACTGGAACATTATCAGTCGGTACGGCATTAATGATCTCCGAATCGGATTCATCCGTATTTATTTTCTTTGGTGAGAGAACTAAATTTAAGGAATTACTTTCTTTGGATTTATCTACATGGACCTGGACAGTTTCATTCACTTTTGAAACACTGATCTCAGCATCGATTACTGGTTGTGAAGTTAGATTCTCATCTTGTATAGCTGTTGAATTACTTTCAACGTTATTAGAACAATCGATAATCTCTGTATCACTTGTTGAAACTGGTTCGCTTCTAATACTGCTTTGTTCGGCTGCTTCAATATTCTTAATATCCGTGTTGCTCTTACTTTCAAGATTCTTTTTTTCTAAATTTGTTTTTTTAACAGATTCATCAATGATATCACTAGTTGTGGTTTTTGTTTCACACAATCCTTCATGATTTGATTCAACATCACTATTTTCTTCTAAAACTTCTATAACTATGAGATCTGGAGTTTCTGGGGTTCTTGGAATCTCTCCCTCTTCCATGTCTTCTTCAACAATTTTTCGACGAACTACAGAAAGCACGGTATTGTTATTAGTGGTCGTCGTCTTAGGTTTATCACAGCTTTTTTCTGCAGTATTGCTGCCTGTACTACTACTGGCAGTATTGCTGCCTGCACTACTACTTGCAGTATTGCTGCCTGTACTACTACTGGCAGCAACTGTAGCCGAAACGAATTGAACATCATCATCATCGTCTTCGTCTGAACTAGTAAGACTTATTGTATCGATAATATTATTATTGGTATTACTCCCGAATCCTCTGGAAGTTGATGCTATGGCAACCTTATTTAATGAAGACTTTATGCTTTTAACTTCTTTCTCGATATTTTCGAGTTTTTTTACTAAATCCGGTGACTGTGGAATAGAACAATGAAATTCTTTCGTTAGATATTACGTTGAAGAGACTTTATGAGAGGCATACATATATTATAGGGTTACGGTTTATAAAGTTTCCAACCATCATGTCTTTTTCTTTACCAAAATACTAACAACTACTTTACGAGGTAAACGGCTTTCGGAGGAGAAGAATCATTTGATGAAAACTTAATTTCGACTAAGAAGACTTGAGCGCAATTACAGGACATATAAGTTCGTTCACAATTTTCTCTACATGACACTATTCGAAGGTCCATAGTTTTGCCTATCTACTGCTTTGCAATACAAACTTGGCCACTAATTCAACGCCTTATCCTTAGATTATATATCAAATAGGATAGGCTATATTGGCTGCGTTTTTTATCTCTCTGATCTTATCCGGTTCAATTTTATGTACGTAAAACAACAACAATGCGTGATCCAGTGTTGTTGTTTTACGTACATAAAATTGAACCGGATCAGATCAGAGAGATAAAAAAACGCAGTTATTGTGTAAAATGAAAACAAGTCCAGTGTTCTTTTAGTGATTTATTGTATAAAAAAGTAATTAAAAGTGATTTACATTTAGTTAGAAATAGTGAAAAACTATAGTGAAATTTTGTTTCGAGAAAAAAGACTTTATACAGGATGTCCCGTCTTGAGTGTTACACCCGGAGGTTACGAATAGGTTATGATTAGACAAGCAAAACTTGTATGAGTGGGATATGATTCTAACAGTTTTCGACCCAACGGGACGGGGAATATGAGTATGTTTTATAGATCATCCTGTAACCATATGATGATAATTTAAAATTTGTTAGAGAGATAATCGTTGATCATTTCCAATGGTCGGTAAGTTTATTATCAGAAAATAAATGGAGGCAGTAGGAAAATGCTTAAAATTTTTTACGATATTTTGAAGTAAGCTATTTCTTGGAACTCTCCGGTACAACAAAAATGGAAAAATTAATATTATTGCATCACCGTCCTATGCATCCTAACCAGTTATCACATATCGACTGGCGAGTTCTGAGGATCTGCAGTTTATGCTGATGAAAGCACCCTGTTTCACAGGTTCTTCATTGTCCAGCTTTGTAATATCTAATGGAACTCTCGCGATATGTGTCAGTTATTCACCCGAATTTCGGCATTACTAGAACATAGTTTCTATGTCAATGAGTTTCGAGTTGGGTGAATTGTTTGATTAGTTTCTAAATCTACAATTCATTTATACTACATGAGAGATGGGACTCACACCACTACACACAAGAACTTAAAAGGCACTTCGTTGCCAGATTAAAGAGACATTTACATTTTGAATATCTGGCAATGAACGTCGACACATTCAAACTGCATATGGAAACAACTATCATCGGTGCAGGACGGTTTGCTTATTTTTCGCTGTAACAATAGTCGAGGGGGCTTCTTCTCGCTTTGGAACCGTTGCAAGTGCTGTGGGAAGCATGATGGAAGGATGATGAGAGCAGTTTGTAGATATGTCTATGATACACGGGACTCTAAATTAATTAAAAATTTTTTTGTTCGTTCGATTTCCTATTTTTATTTCGGTTTCGATATCGGTACTAAATTGCAAAATTTTATATTGAATATTTGTTCGTTTAGGAAATGATTTTTCATTAAATCATTTTAAAAATTTAGAGCTTCTTGGAACTGCCACTTACCCAATTGTCAAAATTGGGACTGTTTTTAAATTTTTTTCAATCCTTTTTCATAATTCTTTTTGCCATCTATTTCAAGTCATGAATTTAAAGCCTTTTTCTATTTAATTACAAGAAATTTTTATATGAATCAACAAATACGTAAGTGTATATACGTAAAAGGAAATTATTATTATTCCTTAAAAACAAATGAAACTAGAAAAATGGAAAAATAGAAAAAAAATCATGAATTAAATCTGTATAAGCCTGCAGTGGGCTGAAAAAATAAGAAAACAAGTCATTCAATTTTGTTGTTTGGCACCTATTGATAAGTCAACAAACAAGACTTGAAATTTTGCTGCCGTAAACCAAAGATTGTGTGATAGAGTAACAAATAAAAATGAAACTATTAAACTTTACTGAAAAATCATTAAAAAATAAAACTTCTTTTCAAAATAATAGATTTCAGTGTAGTTTTTCACTAATACTACTAACTGCAAAATATATAAATAATAATAATAAATGAAAATAAATAACTTTTAATTACTTTTTTTTATAAGATAAATCATGAAAAGAACACAATATAACCTATATTTATTGATAAATAATCTAAGGTGCAAATTTAATATTTAAGACGATGACCCAATGATGTCTGTGGTCATCAGGACGTGAATTCGATGCTGAAGTCGCCTCTTGTTAAATCATTAAATTGAAGGCGACTATAACACAATGATGGCATCGTAGAAGAAGAAATGAAATACAAAGCATTGAAGAAACTTAAAAGAAAATGAATAATTTTGTTGAACTCATTTTACTATTTTGAATTTTTGTTTTATCAATTTTCACATATTGACTTTATATCGTAAAAAATTCAATTTATGTCAGATTGAGATCCAGATAGAAATCAGAAAAAATCACAATAAAAGAAACAGAGAAAATTTTTAAAATCGGGTAATATTTGTAGGAAATATAGTGGATTTTGTGTACGATGCCGCTGCGAATATCAAATATCAATTTATACCGGCTGCAACTTCCGAATCAAATCCGAATCAAATCCGAATGTCGGCATTGGGCATTGGACTAAGTAAAACTGCCATACTCACATTTGATTTTGACAGTCTTTGGACTCGAATCCAAAGCCGCAGCCGAAACCATCATTGTGTCATCGCCTAAAGCCCTAAATGCTTTTACCACAATTTTTATACCCTAGATGAAATCTATAGGGTATACTAAGTTTGTCATTCCGTTTGTAGCACCTCGAAATAATGATGGTAGAGCAAAATGGATTGGACACCAACGCATAATATTAAAAGTTATTTTGATTTTTGCATGTCCGTCCGTCCGTCTGTGCGAACGCATATACTTAGCGAGCTGAAATTTTGTACACGCACTTTAAAAAGTAAAAGTAAAATTGAGTTCGAAAATGAGACAAATCGGGCAACTCCTTCGTGGGGTTGCCATACAAAAATTTCGTTTTCCGCTATATATTTCGACACTGCCTAAGAACGCGTTGACGTAGAGAGCTGAAATTTGGTACATGGTGTTTTAATTGTACTAGCAAATAAAATTTCAAAAATGGAGTAATTCGGGCAACTCCTTCTTGGTGTTGCCATATAAAAATTTAGGTTTTTTACGTATACTTTGAAAACGATCAGTCCAAGACATTTTTATTGCACTAAAAACTTCTTCAGAATACGAAATCCTATAAAATTGGTTATAATATTTTTTTTCTGTCCGACAAACCGTTCTAAAAATATATGTGAAAAACCACTTCAAAAATTACTTTTGCACAGAAGGGTGACAATACGAAATTTCATAAGGGCATTCATCTAGGGCAGGGCTTCTTAAACTTTTTTCATTCACGACCCCATTTATGATTGTGATTTTCATTCACGACCCCAACAAACATAAAATAAAAATATGTAAATATTTTGTGATGATTTATTGATTATGTAACAATATATATGCATATGGAAAAAAAATTGTTTCAGAATTTGTTTAAAAACATACAAAAATATAAAATTAAAAATTGCACAAAAAGTTATAAAATTGAATTTATTAATTATTTAAGATTTCGCTAAGCGACCCTATTTGGGGTCGCGACCCATAGTTTAAGAAGCCCTGATGTATCATAAGAATTGGTCCTAGACCAATTCTAGCTTTTTTACTTGTTTTTTTCTGGATTCGAATATAACGGTCACAGAAAATTATAAAAACATCAATTACTAATAAACCACTAAATTATGTGCCCCCCGCCCCACTCTCTGAAAATATCATAGTTTCACTTCCCTGATTAAGACGAACACATCGGCGCTGTTCTACTACATAAAGTGAGATACTTAGCTTTTCTCCTATAGCTGTTTGTTATATAATCTAAGGCCTTACCCGATATTTTCCTTTTTAATTGAGAGATACTTGCTACTTTGTCCTTCAATTCCGATAATTGCGTTTCCTGTATAATTTTGCATTTAAGTTCATCACTTTTCATATAGAAACCTCGATCCCATATATATGTATGTACGCATGATTTGTGGTTAAGTTAAAAAATTGTGCACAAATCTGTCTCTGCACCAAAACCAACTTTAAAAACTATAATTACTTTGCACTTACCGGTTCTCTCATTGGTTGTCTTACTGGTTCTCTCCTTCCTCTTTTCAAAATAATAAGAGTTCTCTCCGCTCTAATTAAAAATTCCAGCGATGGACTGTAAAAATTAAATATTTTCGTTAAAAATCTGGGAACTAGCGTTAATCATAATTTTTTTTTATTATACCATGGACTCCGTCCTGTTAACACATCATAAATCTTTTTTAGTTTATCAATGGGAACATCATTTGCCCTTCCTTCAGCTCTTAATGCATTTTCAATCAAGTTTCTGATAAAAGCATGATACCGTTGAAGCTCTATAAGCTTATCCCTGATTCTGTTCTCCATTTCTTAAGTATCTGTAATAATTGAAAAAATAATAATTAAATTCTTTTAATTTATAAAAAAAAAAAAAAAGGTGGTGCTCGGTGGAAGTCTTTACCACGACATTTTATATAAGTGGATTGCTTAACTTATTAAATTCCATACAAATTTTAGAAGCATTTATTTTCTGCTCCTTCAATAAATTTCACAATTGACTTTTAATATAGAATGAATAAATAAATACAGACAATAACTGTTGTGGTTATAGAATTCCACTGTATCCTTAAAACTACAAAATATGGTAGTAATTATACAGAGTTATATAAAAGAACCTACTGACCTATTTGAAATCAATTTTCTACTATTTTAATTAATTTTTTCTTGTCTTTGCGTGATCTCTGAAATCATATGTGAGTCGATCAAAATTCAAAAGGAGGGTGTAAGGATAGCTACCCTACAGGCCAGACCTTTCGTCTTATGATTTCCGCGTGTATTCGGACCATTAATGTGGACAATCGCTGCGACATTACAATGAAAATGTCCAAAATGCGAAGTGAAAATAGTCCTAAATCTTCCATAGATTTTTTTTATGTGTGTGCAATTAAAACTTTGATTTTATGCTTAGAATATAATGATAGTAAGCGAAATATCGTGTAAAAACCCTGTCGGTGTGAGGGAAACACGGTTTTAGGCGGCGAATGGGTGGAAAGGCAAAAATAATTTAACTTAAGTTTAACTTGCTAATGTCAATTCGATTATTTCAACAATTAATTGTGCTGAAATCTACGAAATAATCTCGGAAAGATATTTTGAAGGCAAGTTGAAATCCTGAAATTAAAATAGAAATTTTCTTTTCCGCAACTACGTGCAAAAGAAACGAAAAGGATGGGAAAATGAAAATATCAAGATAATTGTTCCAAAATATTTCTTTGCTTTCGTTTTTGTGTTTCAACATTTTTTTTTTGGTGTTCTTCAATGTATCAGCGGCAGACTGCTCAGAATTTTGTTTTATTTAAAATAATTACACCAAACCCACCTTCAAAAATATTTCAAACTTACTACTTCAATGAGCATAACCGAATACATAAGAAAAATTCTGATCCAGTAAATTTTGTAAATCTAGTACAGAATCGAGTTCTTTGGGTCCTGAGAAGAAGAAGAGTACTCACAATTCTAAACTCGGAGGCTTAAATAGTCATCCCCATACTCACTTTTTTAGTATTTCCCTTTTTCTATTCAATTTTTTTATTCGAACTGAGATATTAGATATTTCGCACCCTAGATCGGCTCTAACTCGGTAGGGTTATTTCCAATCGGAAAACGCGTTTCAATGTTCGCCTCAGCTCATTTACCAGCTACAATTCGTAGAAGAAATATTTTTTTTACTATCGGGTGGTGAGGTTTTGTCAGAATTCAGAAAACTTTCTCGTGACGTTCTCGTTGTTGGGAAACTCATTCTCATGTACTTGGGTCACATACACCCCAGTTACTACATTTAGCATATATTTTTACAGTTCTTTCTTCCATGGCCATTAGTGCTGAACATTTTTCTCATTGAAAGTCATTTTGCACGACGCACCAATTCCACGTAATCATACACCTTTTCCAATTGTAATTCAGAAAGTATCAAATGTAATTCAGAAAGCACCACTTGTAATTGAGATTAGTCAATTTTAATTCAGAAAGCATCAATTGTAATTCAGATTAGTTAATTGTAATTCATAAAACGTCAATTGTAATTCAGAAAGAAGACACTATTTGTTAAATGTTATTTTTATTTTATTATCTGCAATATATTTATTTTTGAATAAATCATAGACCGACTGGCATGTCGTTCATTGCCAAGGCTGTAGATTGGTGTACTGTACAGTGTTGCACTGCACGAGCACAATCACCTTCGACTATGGTGCTCTTTGCGTTATCTATAACTTCCTCCAAGTAGACCAATCTCTGTTCTATAACGCCAGGCCCTGCAACGTTTGGAACACGAATGTTGCTTTTGGCATCGGCTTTGACCTTAGACCAAATATTCTCAATGGGATTTAGCATTGGAGAGTAGGGTCCTAGCCGCAAAAGTGATGCTTTCGTCCCATTAATTATTGTTTCTAGCCTTGAATGGCAAGGTGCGTTGTCTGCAACAATCACTAAATCTACCAGTTGATTTCCCATATCTTGCCATTGTTGCATTAATCTTCTTACCCAATCATTTGATAACTGTGCAGTAAATGAACCCCTTCTGCGTTCCATAGATATAACTCCTGTAGTAGAAATTGCTTCAATCAAATGTATGTTAGGACCTCTTGATGCAGGAAGGTGTTGGACTGCTCCATGACCTGATCATGCACGGCTTCTTGTTCGACGGCAAAACAAATTAAAATTAGTTTCATCCATCCAAACAATTTGTTTCCCCTGTTGTATGTAGTGAGTCAAATATTGGACATATTCAGCTCGTTTCCTTTTATTAACTTCGGAATTCATTGTGGTTCAATATGCACCTTTTTTGTAGTGAAGAGTCTACCTTCTAAGTAGTTAACTACAGTTGACACAGATACCATTTTGCGGAAATTGTTCATAATTTTTTTGTTTTAATTGATTCAATGTAAATGAAATTTTCTGAATTACAATTGACTAATATGAATTACAATTGGTGGTTTCTGAATTACAATTGGAAAAGGTGTAGAAGTAGAAATGTCCACTTTCTCAAAAAAAAGTCGCTCAAGCTACATTCAATCGCCCCAGCCAAATTTAAATAAACATTGTTGTTAAAATATATTCAGAGTATTATAATGCATCATTTAAAACATTTCTAATGTTTGTTGATGTCGGTCGCGAGCCTAAAGTTTTATGAAATGTGCATTCCCCTCTGTCATATTCTGGTTTTCAACATAGTTGATTTTTATTTATAATTTTTATCTACCACAAAATGAACGAAAATTAAGGCGCTTTCGGCAAGCACATTCTCAGTGAGACAAGTGAGATATTCTCAGTTGTCTTAGTCTCAGTTGTCAGTTGTCTTAGTTCCATATTGAGCTACAAAATTCGAACGCAACCACTGAGCAACTGAGACAAGTGAAACTAAATATTCTTGTCTCAGTTGACTCAGTTTCGTTATTTTGTGATTTTAATTACTAATTGAGTTTAGTGAGCTATTTGAATAAACTAACAACACTTTCCTCAATTTATTACTATCCAATTCTGTGGTCAAAATTATATAAATGTCAAAATTGGAAAATCAGCTGATTGGTTTGAACTGACACAACTGAGACGGTTGCTCAAAGTTTTGTCTCAGTTGTCTCACTGAGACAGTACTTGTCGAAAGCCCCTTTAGTTTGAAGTGAATAAACGTCGGATCCACTGACATGTATAAACTGCTGACACTACTAAAATTGCTTACATTATTATCATGGGATCACTTTTCTATAGTTGTCTCTTTTTGATTTATCTACTTTATTCCTCTGAGTTTCAAATAAAAACTTCTGTACAAAATCATTTTCAGTTCATTCTACATAATACAAAACTTGCTGTCGTATATTTTGACATTAAAGTACAACAAAAGATCAGAATCACCACCCCAAGCTTAGTACAAGAAAATGCAGCTATTTTAGCCTAAACTCAATTTATATTTTAGTACAGTGTTAGGAACCTGTTGGACCCATACTCTACATACACACAGAAATGCAAGATTTCCGACGGCATTATTAATTATAATTAATAAAATTTCCATCTATTTTAATTTTCAATTTGCAATGCTAGATACATATACAATAAAATATATAGCAAACAAGTATGGTGATAAGCCAGATGTCGCGTGATAAATTCTGGTTGATGTTGAGAGTTCAGTACAGGCTTATATAAATGACAAATCCGGAGGAACAAAAGTAATTTTTAAGCGATTAAAAAACGTATTTAATTTAGTGCTCTATTTTTATTCAATTCAACAAGAAGACAAAAGAAGTTCTCAGTGTTGAGTAAATAGCCAAAAAATTATCTGATATCTAATCTCGAGCATACACAAGTATCCCAGCAACTTATCACAAATTGTAAGTTCTTCTCAACGACAAAATAAAATTTGAACGCAGTTATTATTCTTCAAACAATTATATAATGGAGCTTTCATAGCATTTCACTTCCTCGAATTTATTGTCTTTCTCTTCAAATATTTTTTATCACCCTTTCCTGTTTACTATTCATACATGTATGTATATTCTAAGCAGTGTTGGGCGTAATCAACTACTTTTGTAATCAAATTAATGATCATGATTACCCATCAATAATTAATAACAATTACATCGAGTTATATTTGGTGAAATGCAATTATCACGTGATAAATCAAATGTAAATTTTTAGATTAGAAATAAACATTTTCAAGAGATATTAAAATTGTAGCTCTAAGAAACCAATCTTTGATCGTAAGTATTAGAAAAATATTGTGGCTAACAGCTTCGGTTTGGACCCTTGTTTATTGATTTAACAAAGTAATTAGCGATGTACATATATTCTGATATATTTTCGATGTTTAATATAACATACCGTTAAAGTTGAAATTTCGAGTCAACCAATTTCGCTAACTGGGAACTATTGATGAGTCAATCAAACCAAAATTTGAAACATGCTGCCCTAAATCAATATGTTGTGTGATGAAATTCAAAATTTTCCCCTTTTTTATTGTTGTACCGGAGAATCACAAAAAATAACCATCTTAAACAAATGTTAAAATTTAAGTTGGATTTCAAGAAAACAACAATTTTAAAATCTCTTAATGTACGATTACATTTGATCAATCGTTACTCGCCAAAAAAATATTACTGCTAGTAATTCGAAATTGCAGTTTGTAAACTATCGAAAATAGTCCAGTCAATAGGGATTAAATAGGGCCTCTTTCCTACAAAAGGTGGGATAGTTGTGATTTTTACATATTTTATTGTGCTCTTTTCTGCCCAATTCTGCTCTAGAGTAACGTACTAATGTTCCGGTTTGTACCCGGGTTCAAGTGGAATCGGGTACCCACCCGGGTACTCGATTCCAAGATTTCCGATTCCAAATTTACTCGGGTATCCGGGTACCCGATTGTGGGTTACTCGGGTATCCGGGTACCCGATTGTGGGTTACCCGGGTATCCGGATATAATCGATTCTCGATTCCAAATATCCGGGTATCCGGGTACAATCGGTTATTAATATTTTAGCACTCCGGTACATTACTGAATTCGTGAATACAGCCAAATAATTCTGCTACCCGAATCGCGCTTTGCTTGATTTTGAATTTCTGTAAAGGAGTGTGCATATGCACAATGAAACATTCCTGAATAAATTTATGTATGTACAAAAATGTACAAGGATTTAGAAATATATCAATTTTCTCTACTCGCAGTCGCTGGGCAGGAAATAATAATGAGAGGAAGATTCTCACAACTACCTGGAAATACTTTGAAGTCATGCATAACATATTTTGTGTGTTAACGCTGCAATCAAAGAAGATATAGAAATCACTCTTGAGCCTGGATATCACGTTCCCAGTTCCGAAACTATCCACTCAAGAATACAGCTACTAAATATATGAAAAAACGAGAAATGCGTTAGAGCAACGCATCACTCAGGAACCTTCACTGGCGGTCAGTACAGAGTGCTGGACTTCCGCTGCACAGGAGTCTTTCGTAAGCATCACGGCCCACTACTTAGATGTAAACTGGGATTTGCACGACTACACATACTATGCTTGGACTGGTCCATTGAAGATAAGGTTCACACGGTTGTGCATGACGATGCGTCCAACATAAGACTCGGGACATCTCTTCTATCGAAGCCAGACGTTCCTATAGAGCACAGTATTGATTGTGCCGCTCATAGAATTGAGCTAGCCGTAAAAGAAGGTCTAAAGGTGGAAGCATATAAGAATCTTGTACCAAAGGTAGCCAGGCTCGTTAATCACTTTAGATCCTCCACCATTGCCACACATGCACTTACAGAGAAGCAGAGACTTTTAAATCTGAAGAAAAGAAAGCTTCTTCCTAACGTTCCCACTCGTTGGGATTAGGACTCAATTTTTTATATGTTTGAGCGAATCTTGGAGCAGAGAAGTGCAATAGCAGCAGTTCTCAGTGATCGTAATATAACGAAAGCGGCAATTGTTAGAAGCTTAGAGCTTAAGGAATCAGACTGGGTGAATATGGAGGATCTGGTTCTACTTCTGAGATCTTTACAGGTTGCCACAAAGTATCTTTCAGGATCATCTTACGTAACTCTATCAACAGATGATACCATAACGTAAGTGGTGGTTAAGCTGATTTTTCTCACCACAATATTAGATAAACTTGCATTTATTTAATACAGTAAAGAAAGATCTACAGATGTACATATATCATGTCTATATAATAAAGAGCAATATTTTAATGAAATTTCTAAGCTTTTATTATCTTTTATTCGTTTGTACATATTTACCTTTTTATTTTGATCTACATAATAAAAACTCCAAAGAGGAACCATCTACCAGACATAATATTTTTACAAACGTAGATTTAATTTCAGGGATCCAAAAACTCGGACACCAAATTAATTTTTCACAATACCCGATTCCAAGGAATCGTGGATGAGAAGTTTATTATTTTTTTTCGTTTGTCATTTGTTTCAGTACCTCTCCTCAACTCACCGAGCGAGAAGTTCATTTATGTTGTGTGAATTTTTTAAAGGATCTTCGCAGAAAAGCTTCCATTCCTATAGTTTTAGCATTAAGGGGGGCTACCACAAAAAAAAGCTCACGATTTCTGTTCCCAAAAGCTTAGTGAACATAAACGCATAAAAGTATGCAATTTGAAAATTGAAACTTATCACTATATTTAGTACCTACATGCAAAGCTGTATGGTGCTGTGATATTCGTGTGTTTTGTACTCCAAAGCATTTTGGCCATTTCGGGTATCTGCACAGCAGTAAGGTTGCATAGACATGGCGAGATTTTAAATTTGGCCGTCGGAGTTTTTATTGGGCAGTAATAAAACGATTTGCGTGAGGAGCAGGCATGGGGGAACGAAATGTATGCGCTGTCTGCTGGTCAGACACTTTTCCGTGCAGTTTGACTGGCACTATTTATTGCTTGGGCAAATTTATTTGACTGAAGGCGGTCATCACAAAAAACTCTTCCGAGAATTCTTATTTTTACAACAGTAATATACCATATAGATTTTGCAATGCTCACTCTTTGTGAGTTTATCATTTTATTAACTAGATAACTAAAGAACTACTATGTCAATAGAGAGACGAAGAGAAGTTTTCTCTTCTTTATGGCCCGAAATTTACTATAACGTCCCATGATTAAATAATAGTTACTCACAATTCGTTACCTATAACCAGAATAGAACTGCCAAAAATATCTCGCCTCAAAAGCAAAAATAACAAATTACCAATGATAAAAATTAAAATATTCCAGGAAATCTACACACATACATATACCTAATGCAGAAAATGGCGGCACATACTCTCCGAGCATGCAGCTACAGTCCGCTAAGCTTTCAAAACAAATGAAAGCCTTCCAAAAGCACATTACTCCATCTTACGATGATAACGAGAATCGAAAACGCCAAATTGTATGCAAAATATATAAAAACAAGAAATTTTTGCCGTTACCATCATTAATATTATTGAATTTATTTCCTTTATCATTGCACTAAAAAATTTGAGTTTTTCAAAATAAACAGAAAAATGTTCGATCTTTGTTACAAAATGAACTTTCTTTAAAATTATATCATAATTTTGGTCGCTATTTGTCTCCGAAAATAGCAGCTTTCAAACGAAAGTATATTAGTAACCAAAACTTGTTTACTGGTTTTCTTTCCGTCACTGCCTCTTCTAGAGTTTTCGAAAGCTAATTAAATACATATAAAACCCTGATATCTTTATTTTTGACACGTCATTACCTAAGTTTATGCTTTTTCTCTAACTATGTGAAATTTTTATCATGATAGTTCGCACAAATTTGAAGCAAATTTGTATTAACTTTTCGTGTTTTTTAAGATTTCAGTGGAACTACTTAAGAACAACCGAAGTGTTAAATAGCGACGGTAGATAAAGAGCTAGCTACAAAATCGTGAAAAGTATTCCGATGTTGGTTCTGCTAAAAGAAATTAGTTTTACGGAAGCGGGAGATTACAAAAACTATTTTCACATGAATGAAAGCACATTTAATAAATTATTGCGAATGGTGGACACATTTTTACTGTGAATGTGACACTAATGTTATGTAATTCTGAGGTGCCTAGCCACAGGAGGAACTTTGAAGATCTCAAGCTTTCAGCTGTAATGTCCCCAGCAGCAATAAGGGATGCAGTTATAGAAACTTATGAAGCGCTTATACATGTATGTATGTACACTCCGGGAGTTTTCAAATACGGAGTTTTATTTGAATTTGCAGGATGTATATGATTTAATTATTTTGGCTGAATTACGGCGCACTCACAATGCAGAGTGGAGCAGAGTAAGCTTTAGTCCAGAGCGAAATTGTTCACAATCTTAGAATATATCGCAAACTGGAATGGTGATAAGCCTGATTTTGCGTAATGAATTTCTGGTTGTTTGTAGGTAGTTCATGTTTTACATGTATTTACACGCCATCCCTATTCTAAACAACTTGTCAATTTGCAAAAAGGAAATAAAGGTTTTGAGCGGAGCATCTTTGGTAAAAAATGTTCTTTTTCTAATTTATTTTGAAATAATTCACATAATTAATTTATATAAATGCTTCTATTGACAAAAAAGATAATTTAGATAGTGCAGTTGCCTCAAACATGATTTCCCTAGTTTATAATCCAATTTATATTTGCAAGCACTGATCGAACACTTTATTTGAGTTTTTTAATTGATATGAAGATTTCAACAGGTACTAGTGGCACTATAAAACTTTGCACTAAATAAACTTCAAAGATAAATATGTAGTTTTGAAAAGAATTGCTTCCGTACTTTTGTTAAATTTCGCAAAAAAAAAAAATTAAATTGGGTAAACCTGTTCACAAAACAAAAGCACATTTGACAACTTGTCACTCAGCTTGTTCCTTCCTTCATCTCACTTACTCCCTGCTGTTGAAAAATTACGCTCATGTATACGAATTATACACGATTCAGCCATTCGTGTTTGCTATATGTTCGAAGTTCACAATACAGCGTAGAGTGAAATTCGAACTTTGAAATTAAACGTAACAAATCCCATAACAACATCAAGTCAACAACGAACTTTGAAATTAATATAACAAAATGCCATAGCAACGACAAATAAACATGTTTGTCGTGGTAAAAATAATAAATTCGAAAAAGGAAACACCTCCATCAGATTGCTTCGAAACTAGATAAAAATTAACGTAATTTTTTGTTTGTTTTTAAATCATGAAGTTTGCAAAAATATCTCTTGTTGTTTATGACCATTCATAAAACATATTAAATCAGAAAATAACATTAAAACATGTTAGTTATGATAAAAAGAAATATGGAGCTTTTTCCACGCCATCTACATGCAAGTACTAGTTCGAAATTCCAGTTTGTAAGCTTTTGGAAATGCCAGCGTGAATCTGAGCCAAACAAAGATGACCATATGCATTACAGCGTGCAAAAAAAAAGGATGCCAGTTGCCCCTCTACGCTACTCTACTCCACTTGTGAATGCGGCATTAGAAATATTTACTTTTAGATTTTTGTTTACTATTAATTCTTAGAATTTTTTCCATTTTTGCTGCATTAAAGCAGGGACTAGTTGAACTACAGTATGGCAAGTGAAATTTGAACGAGATCTTAATAATCAGTCTTTAATTCATTAATTGCTTCTTTGTATTTTGTAGCTAATGAGGGTACTCAAGTTCAAGTTTAACTATTTAAATACAGTAAAAATGAAGAAATTGTAGGGATTAATTATTAAATAGTAAAAAAAAATCTGGAAATATTTATTACCGATTCCTATATCACTACGACTACGAATGAACCAAGTTATCAAGTTAGCTATTCGAAATAAAAGCCCAGGAATTTGAATATTTCAAATGAGGGTAAGTCTTCGGAGTGTATGTGTTGCGAGAGAATACAGGATGATTTTGTATTGGGAGTTATAAATGAAACAGGAAATATGTTGAAGTATTAGGAACAAAAAAATGCATAACACCGTTTCGTAGTTAGAGGGCGATTAATAAAATATTGGTATGGTTATCTCTGATCGCCTACCATAGAAGTTCAATGATCAGAGATAACCATACCGATCGCTGGGTCGAAAAGTTCAATCATTTTTTTGCACTTAAATGCATTTTGTAAATTTATTGAAATTATTTTCAATAAATTTCAGTCTGTTAGACGAAAAATCTTCTTCGTATGATTAAGAAAATATGCTAGTTTTTCACAAAACACTCCGTAACTTCCTTGTAATATGATTTGTAATATGATCTTCAAAGGTCGACCGATGAGAGTAAACCATATTATCTGCTTTGCTTTCCAAAACATAGAACATAATTTACGGAAATTAATTTATGAGTGACAAGTGAAGCTTTTAATTTGTAATTAAATTTTGCGAAATTAATATTAAATATTATGTCGATAAACAAAATATCTTCTTCGTTCGTATCCATTTTTCATACAGTTATTCTTCTTAGCGATTAAGTGAAAGCTGTGTTTTACCATAGACAACAAAGAAATAGATAAGAAAATCTCCATATAAACCCAGATCATTTTATATTCAACCAAAGAAAGCTATCAGTAATAAATGTTGCCAAGAATTTATGTGGCATAATACAACAGAGAGAGAGAGAGAGAGAGAGAATGTATAGAGCTTTCTATTAGGGCGCCTCAAATGTGGTGGTTTTAATTCGGACAGCTTTTTCTTGCTGCGGTTTTCATATTTCGATGTGAGTTGTCTCAGGTTTTATCATAAAAAACTGAAGGTAGTGTTATGTCTGATGAATTGCAGTTATTGCTTCGGTAGCATTTAAATTTCAGTAAACATCTCCCTGACAATAGACGCTTTCGGCAAGCACATTTTCAGTGATGCAAGTGAGATATTCTCAGTTGGCTCACTGAGACTGCACTTTCGGTGAACTGTCCTTGTTCCACATTGAGCCACAAAAATCGAACGCAACCACTGAGCAACTGACTTGATTCAGTTTCGTTATTTTGTGATTTTAATTACTAAATAAAGTTTAGTGAGCTATTTGAATAAACTAACAACACTTTCTTCAATTTATTACTATCCATTTTCTGTGGTCAAAATTGGCAAATCAGATGATTGGTTTGAACTGAGACGGTTGCTCAAAATGTTTCAGTTGTCTCACTGAGACAGTGTTTGTCGAAAGCCTCTAATGTCTGAAAAAAAATAGCCCAGTCGGGGTTCGTAAAGAAAAAAGCCCTTTCCTTGGGAAAACTCCCGTCAGCAATTTTATTGCTCTAACCTTTAGGGGGAGCCCTAATGTTTATAGCAATAAAATTGCTGATGGGAATTTTTCCAAGCTCATATGCTAACCCGACTGGGCTAAAATGCATGCCATCATAATGTAAATTCTCCATCAAATTATTTTTATTTTTGCCATTAATGCTGAATTTAGATTGCTCGAACATGTTGGGAAAGTGAATGAGATATCCTTATACTGCATCCTATTAAACAAAACGAAAGGCACTATACTTTTCAGAAAACCAGTGAGATTTTTGACATTTTAGGGGCAGTAAATTTTGTTGTGCGAATGTTTTCTGTCGTTATCAATCTAAGGAGAAACTCATTCCTTACTCTATTTTCCAGCAATGTTCGATTAATGTAAATCCAGCGTTAATGAAAAAAAAAAAACGAAACAAAATTTTGTTTCATAATAAATTATGCCGCTGCTAAAATTACAAACAACAATTTTGGTTATTTTACTATAAAAATAGGGGGCGTTACAATAAAGTTTCCGCATAATTCGCCACGAATAAAACTCTGTGATAAAATTTTGACAGATCTATCAAATATGTGATTTTCTTTTTCAATAAAAACATATTTCGAGACTGAGATAAAAGTTGCCTTACCCGAACTCCATACTATAGGCTAGTTAGGACATGCTTAGACAAACAAAAAATTGTATGGGTGAGGGGGGGGGGGGGGGGGGGGAGTCGTAACTGTTTCCGAGAAAACGGGTCTTTAAAATATTTGGGTATTTTTTTATAGATCACCCTGCAACTTCTGAATGTTACCCTCTGATGATGATTTAAACTTTGGTAGATAGATAATCGTTGGACCTTTCTAATGGTCTACACATTTTTTCTCTCATCCTTTTCGGAATTTTTACTAGTTTTTTACTTAACTACTATTTTTATCAAAAAACACGGTCATCAATATCAATTTTTCATATTAGTTTTAATAAGCCCTAGCCCTAGCCTTAGCTTTAAAATGACTTAACACACTCTGTACCGAAAATGTAACCCTTTTTCCGTTTTTTGCACTTTTTCTTAAGCATATCCAGCGAAAATGGGTGAAAAAATTCAATAAGTGCCGGAAAGTAGGCAATTATCTTTTGGAAATGACCTTTTTCAACCATTTTCGCTGGAAATGCTTAAGAAAAAGTGCAAAAAACGCAGAAAGGGTTACATTTTGGGTACAGAGTATGATAGGTCATTTTAAAGCTAAGGTTTTGGGCTTCATAAATCTAATATGAAAAATTGATATTGATGACGTGTTTTTTGATAAAAATAGTAGTTAAGTAAAAAACAACGAGTAAAAATTCCGAAAATTTAACTTTGTTGAGCTATAACTTCAAAACTTTAAAGGTGAGGAAAAAATTTATAGACCATTGGAAAGGTCCAACGATTATCTATCTACCAATGTTTAAATCATCATCATAGGGTGTAACGTTCAGAAGTTACAGGGTGATCTATAAAAACATATCCGAATATCGTAAAATCCCGTTATCTCGGAAACCGTTACGATTTCCCCTCCCCCACTACTACAATTTTTTGTTTGTCTAAGCATGACCTATCCGTAACCTTCGGGTGCCAGACCACATACTGGACACCCTGTATAAAAAATTGAGTCATTTGTTAATGGTTATAATTACAATCTTTTGTTTACACAGCCATGCGCATTAAGTGCTAATATTATCTTGGGACAATGCAGTTTAGAAATACGTTTACTGGTCCTCGCACAAAGTGAAGATAAGGCTTGTAAAATTATTTTATTTATCGCACATATTCATTGAACGAAATAGTACAATTGATACAATGAGTATGTGTAACGAATAAAGTTATTGTTAAAATTCTACGAGTTAAGAAAATTGCAAAAGAAAACGATAGGCAGCAAATGATCTATGCAAAGAGAAGCACTAAAATTTTACAATTCCTTATTAAAAAAAAAAAAAAAAAACTGACTAAATACAAAATTAAAGGAAGTGCTGGGCTTACCTAACTTTCTTTAGTTATTTTTACTAGATGAACTTAAAACAGCAACTAGAGCATTAAAATCGTTATATTTAGACTAGCTTGAAATTTGAGTTGCAATACAATAATACAAGAACCAAATAAAGAAAAAAAAAAAACTTTATAGAAACTAAATATCACTAGCACCAATAAATAAATAAAGTTTTAACAAAAGTATTAGCTTCTTAGTAACTATAAAAGTAGTATAGAACCCCGAAAACTTTCACTTATTTTCAATTCGATCAAATGTTCGCACAAAGTTTAATATACGAAAAAAATAATAAAAATTGATCACCACTTAAACGAAGATTTAACCTGCCACTTCCAAATATTGAAGCTAATTTTTTGTGCATTTATACCATTTTCAGTGCATCGAACTGAAGTGAAATAAAACTGATTTGATTGTGACTAGAAAAGCAGAAAAAAATTTCTGTTTTTCAGTCAACTGCTCACTAGATTAATAATAAGATTATCACACACACCTACCTAGCCTACTACGCAAGCAAATTTTTAGTTTGAATATTGAAAGAAAAAGAAAAACAAAAAAAAAACAATTGCTAATTTATTTCTCAATTTTGTTGGCCAACGGTGAGCGTGTAATGTCGTAATTGGATTCTATTTCGTGTTGTGTTTATTGGTGTCAACTATCTGCTGTCGTGTCTTCAAAAATTACAGCGAGTAATTAAAAAACAAGCCGGCAATTTTTAGTGTTTTATTACAGCAATATAAAAGAAACGAACGCAAATCTGATGGAAGAATTGGAAACCAGACATTCATTTAGTTCGCAGGTAAAACAACGCGTCGAGGACAAGCAGATTTTTACAACGAAGCAAATTTTTATTAAGGAATAACTACAATTTTTTTTTTTCAGAAAAAAGTTTCTTGTGCAGTTAACTAGAATTTTGTACGAATTAAATCCGCCTAGAATAAATCAAAAGATTGTTACCGTTTGCTGCAAGAATTTTATGTAAAAAAAAAACAAAACCAAAAAATGGCGAAATTTTGAAATTTTTCGCCGCTGTCAAAATTGGACTGCTTGATCTCCTGTTTCATGTGGCACCAATTTTGATTTCAGAAAATATGCTCTCACTGTCAATGCTACCAATTGTCGTAAATTGCTGCTATATTTAAATTATTTGCGAATTTACTTATATGCATGTCCGTGGGATTTACCGAATTTACCACAAAAGCATTTGGGACTATTTGTATTGTTAAATTTTTGATTATGACTCGAAGAAAGTGTTTGTTACAAGGTTTTTTACAAGGATTTTTACAAGCAATTTCTCGTTCCAAGTCGTTACAGTTCAGTGGGAAAGTATGCTCTCACGGAAAGAGACAGGAATCTGAAAGTGGTGCAATTTGCTTTCATGCATTTTTGGTTCAACAAGGGTGTTTTTGTTTTTGCTTCGGTGTTAACTCTCAAGTCCATTTTGTGTTCGATTTGCCAGGGTCATGGCACTCGTGACTCTGGCAGCTGTCACTTTCTGCTTTTGTTTGCTTTAGATGCTCCTGCTCTTGACTAGGAGCACCGCGTTTCTTATTTTGAAATGTCAAAGAAAGAAGAAGAGGTTAGGAAAAGTTTGTGATTAGTACTTTTGACGTTTAATGCTTCCTTTGCGCAAAAACACGAACCTGGCTCTTCGGAGTTAACAGCTTTTTGACATGGTTCTGACATGTCTCCAGATGACCCAGTAGTCCCGTTCCGGCAGCAAAAACAAAAACAAAAACACTAAAGCAGTCCATTTATATACATGTCAGTGATTTCGAGTAAAAAGTGAAATTTTCATCGAAATTTTAGCACTGGTAAAATCGCATGCAAAAATTTTACTGATGATTTTATTTTACTGGTGCAGTACGGAATTTACTGGTAAAAAGTGAACTTTCACTATTATCAGATAGATGGCGCTTTGTAAGTCTGTAGACCATTTTAATGCGCTGAGCATTAAAATGCTGGTAACATTTTTACATTGCCTGTTTCTATGACAATTTTCAGGTTGTTTTTATGATTAATTGAAGGATTAAAATGTTTTATATATTCATTGACATATTTAATTGGCTTACTTATCTAGATATCTATTACTAAATAACAGGATGTCAAAATTTTACCAACGATTTTAATGTGAAATACATATATTTGGAGACGGCGTTAAATTTAACTTTGCCCGTACTCGATACTAGGTTTTAATTTTAAATGGATCTAGATGAAGGATTAGATTTCTCTGTATTAAGTGCAGAATCTAATTTACAAAATCATGAAGAATTTAATAGATGGACATTTTTCTTATATGGCACAATGGATGCTGAAAACATAGCTGCAACAAACAGGAATGCTGGTATCGTATAAAATTTCTGTACATGAATGAAACCCAAGACCCTTCATATTAAGTGTAATGTGATATCGAAGATCAGAAATTGCAGAGCAAATGAGATGCAAGCAAACAAAACAAAAAACTATTAACAACTGGGACCTTAAGTGATAAATGAATTGCAGTGTGCGGAACTATCGACAAATTTGTACTCATATTAGAATAACCTGACTGTACTGCATCATGAATTCTGCTAGCTGTTTATACCTGCACTGTCCTCTCACATCAGAAAAAAAATATTGCTCCCGATTCATTTTCATCAATTTGTGAGCCATCCTGTTTATTATATATTCTAAGAATAAATGAAAAAAGTTAGTTGGAGAGATGAATGCAATAATGGATCTGACGGATGAATTAAAGTTTCTTTTTGTGGCAGATTATAGCCCGCTCTTAAAACTATTCTGGTAAATGATTGGTTCCTTTTATAGACCACCAACTTCGTCTGGCAAGGGGTTAGCCGCGCGCAAAACGTCTTGGACCTACATATTTGTGCTCAGGGAAAACCTATCAGTTTTTTAAGACGTGCATTAAGTGGTTATAATAAGTATTTCAATTTTGAAAAAAAGGGTGCTTTCAGCATACTATTACTTAGGCGGAGATTTCCTGCCAGACGATTGTTTTCGACATTACCTTTCACACCAAAAATTTACTGCGGGCTCTTAGACTATTAATCGTGGAGAGCGGTGGAGGGTGTCTTCTTTTAAAATATTCTTGGGAGTTTTGTCACAGAAATGCGGCGTCCCAGGACCAAAGCAATAAGGGCCCCTATTGTTCAAATCCGATGGATTAATGATTCCCGCCGCAAGTAAGATTCACTTCCTCTTCACGATGCGATTTTTTATTCTGCCGGCAGAAGTGCCAAATTTAGTATCAGTTTTCAACTTTCGAAAATGTAATCAGCTGATGATTTATTCAAATTTAAAGCATAAAGTGGGGTTACGGTTCATTTTTACACATTCAAAAGTTATAGGTAATAAATTATGGACAACAATCAGGAGTGGAATTCTGTAAGGTGATTGTTTTAATCACCGATCATTTTTGTTATCACCGTTTTGTCAAATGTTATTTTGACTGTTCTAATAATTATCAAATTCAAATGTCAGCTTCTGTTTTACTTCAAGAACAATGTTTCCCAGTGTTGAATTTTATTATAGATGTTATTATCTATTAGTTTTTTTTTGCTTTATACTTTTGACATGTACAAACCTGCGGATTAGTCTATGATTGATTGATTTAAGAGGTTTGGGAGCTTTTTCAGGTCCCCCGACGAAGGCCAAGTCAAGGCCCATTGTTCACCCACGTGCGATCGCTCATAGGTCCCAACCGGACGATGTTATAAACTTCAGTATCGGCTCCCAGTCCTCCTTGCCGGCATCATGCAACTCTTCCAGGAGATGTGAACCAAGAACTCTGTAACGTATTCCTGAGAGTGCCAGGCAGTGACATAGAAAGTGGGTCACTGTTTCGGACTCCTCTCCGCAACCCCTGCATATAGGATCATAAACAAGTCTCATCCTTTAAAGGTGGCCCCTGAGAGAGGAATGTCCAGTGAGAATGGACACCAGAGTTCTCAGGGTTCGCTTGTTGAGTTTTAGGAGCTTATTCGTTTGCGGATTAGTCTATAAATTTATACATAATTGGTGTGTTGTGATTATTTCACTAACCCTTTTCCACTCAGCTACAGTTTTTGTTGAAGGACCGCATACATACATTCAACTTAGTTCTTATTTCCTTCAATAATGACAACGATTACTTAGCATAATAAATGTTATTTCCTACTGTGTAAATTGCGTCCTAAGTTTTTTATTAATAAATTTGTGTAATTTTTTAAAACGCAAATACTTTCATTTTTTTTTTAAATCTCTGAACTTTTCTGAACTTGGAATCACACACCAGTGTTGAGCAAAATGTAATCTGATTAATGATTAACAATTACAATTAACCATGTAATCTGTAATCAGATTACTTTGTAACATTACTAATGTAATCCATTTCCATAATTACATAATGTAATCGATTATCGTGTAATGTGATTACAAGTTAATCTGATTACACATTAATCGATTACAAGTTAATCCCACTACATTTTAATCTAATTAATGTGATTACATTTAAGATATTTAAGATATTTGTATTCTAATTCTTCATAAAACTCCCTAAAACTAATTTCGTACGAGAACAATACCATTTTCTTTCGATTCATTTCATTATATTATTAATTACTTTTAAGTAATCTACAAAGTAATCTGTTACAATGTAATTAGATTACAAAATAATCTAATTATATTGTAACAGATTACACATTTGATAGATTACATATTCTCTCATAAGTAATCTGATTGATATGTAATCGAATACAATTTAATTAGATTACTTTGTAATTTGACTAAACTGTAATGGAATTATTAATTAAATTACACTGCAATCAGATTACGCCCAACACTGTCACACACACATCAGAACTGTGCTGACACCATTCCGCTTCGGAGCTGTCAAATTTGAAATTTGCAATTCCGGTGTGTGTTCGGTCGTGACGGTGGGGTTATTCAATGGTTAGAAAACGACGCGGACGCACTATGAAGAACAGTAGAATTACGGAAAATTGGCACTAGTGATAAAAACGTTTCCACATTATCTTCCTCTGAAGTATCCGTCGAATCTTCATTTAAAATATTTAAGGCCAACAATAAATCTTTTTTATTAGGCATATTATTTAATAATGTTTTTTCCACACACAAAAATAATAAAAATCGAAACAAACGGTGTAAGACTGTTTTTTCCAAACACAAATTATAATAAACAAAAACGATATAATTAATTTTTCCACAACAAATAACACAAAAATTCAGCTCAATCAAAACAATAAAACATAACCTCAAACCCCAGTCAACACCCGATACCGGAAAAAAAAATTGGTTGTAGAAATTTGCAACTAGGGCAGCACCAAAAATAACAGAGGTAGAAAAGATTGCGCGTTTAGTTTTGCTACTGGTTTGGTGGGAGGAAAAAAGCACGAAAATT
Source organism: Dioctria linearis (assembly GCA_963930735.1). Lineage (NCBI taxonomy): Eukaryota > Metazoa > Arthropoda > Insecta > Diptera > Asilidae > Dioctria > Dioctria linearis. The sequence continues at coordinate 239,892,280 of OZ005742.1, forward strand.
ACAGATTCGGTGGCAGTGCTTACACCGAGTAGCAGAAAAGAATTCACTATATGTTTTCTATGATAAAATGACAAAATGACACTACTTTTATAGTCACCGCAAATATGTCATCTTACAGAAAGATAATATTTGTGAAATAATTGGTAATTATCAAAAATCATCTTACAGAATTCCACCCCAGGATTAAAGGTGGATATTTGATGGTATTACAAGACTACGAGTAAGTCGATTATGTTTGTTTATTATTATTATTTTATTTTATAAATATATCTTTTTTCTTTCTTTAGGTTTAAGAAAAAATTAAAGCTGAATAAGCCAACTTTCATGTATGTGTTAAGCGAAATAAGTAAAGATATTGCTCCTAAATTAGCCGCTTGCTCGAGATATTTCTTGCGTGGAGTAGCAAATAATTTTAAAGTTGGAATATCGCAATCTACTTTTTCTCAGCATTTAGCTAGTGTACTTAATTTAATAGAAACGAAACTGCCCACATGAATTAAATTAGACATGAATGTTTTACATTTGCAACTTTCATATCACAAATCTTAAACGCCACAATAAATTGGCAGGATTCCATTCACTTATTTTCAATATAATCATTTTCTTACTTCGAACGATTGAGAAGAGCAGCTCATTAAATATACCTAATATATAATAATACTAATAATAATAATGAGAGTAATGAGATGAAAAATTGTAAAGGCATTCGAAAGAATTTTTTTTTTTAAATAGATGACATGAAGAATTAAATGAAAGGCTGTGGATTTTTTTCCCCCCAAGGGTAGTTGAGTAAAAATTAAAAACACAAAGTCGTAGAATTCGAGTGGAACAAGTATGAAAGTCAAATTTTTCCACAGATAATTAGAATGAGTTAGTTTGTCCTGTATAATGAACTTTTTTGGTAGCTACTTAGTTGCAGGAATTAGATTTTTATAAGGGTTGTATAACAGCTATACAAAAACTAAAATGTTTTATAGAGGTACTGCTTTTTCCTATTGAGTTCCGGTACTAAATTGTTTTATAATGTAGCACTGAGAACTCTTTCCGAAACTCTTATAAAACAGTTTTGCTCCGGAAACTAATTTATTCTATAATAATTTTATAATAGTGCCAAACAAATCTTTTAAAGGCCTTCTAAAACAAAACAATTTAGCTTCGGGAGCAATTTAGTTGTCTATGAGTTTTATAAAGATATTAAAAAAATAAATTAGAACACTTATAAAACCATTTGGTTGCGACTTGAATTGAGCATGGGATTTCACTTTTATAATACTCGAAAGCTGTATTTTAGCTTTTATGACAACTTTATAAAAAATGGAAGCTATTTACATTGATATTAAGTACTTTAACAAAAACCATTCGTCACAAATACCAATAAACCTGTGTAAAACTAAGTATTGGAGTATGCACTTTGCCATTTCCGATCCTGAAGATTTTACAAGAATCTAAAATGTTTTATAAGAGCTGAAAAGTGAGGTGAAACCATTCGGCTATTTTATAAAAAAAATTGATTAAATTGCTAGTGAACAACACTTTAAGCCTAGTATCGAGTTCGAGTAAAATGTGACATTTCCATATAAATTTTAGAGCTGGTAAAATCGCAAGCAAAAATTTTACTGATGATTTTACTAGTGAAGTACGGAGTTCACTGGTAAAACGTGAATATTTCTCTATTTGAAGATAGATGGCGCATTGTATGTCTCCACTTATTTTACTGAACACTTTCATGCGCAGAGCATTAAAATGCTGGTAAAATCATGACATTTTCTGTTTCTATGACAATTTTCAGATTGTTTTTTAAATTTATTGAAGGATTTAATTTTAATTGAAAATTTTTAGATTGTTTTTGTTAGTTTATTGAAGGATTTAATTTCTCTTAACAATTTTCAGATTAATCAAGTCCATTTTTAATTGTAAATATTTAAAACGTTTATCTAAACTTTATAAACCCTTTATTTTCTCCAAATTAATCAACGTCAAAATTTTACCAGCGATTTTAATGTGAAAAATTTGGAGACCGCCTTAAATTTTACTTTGCCCGAACTCGATACTAGGCTTTAACATTTAACTTTTTCGTTTACTGACACGCAAAATAAAATCCGCGAATAAAACAAAAAAAATTGCTGATTTCCCTGTTAATTTTTAATTTTTTTAAACACTTTGGAACTTAACATTAAAAATATATTCATTTAATTTCATTTATTTTTAGAATTTAGCAGGCGCGTTGTATTTTTTCGTGCTAGAAATATAACTTTTACAATAAAATTAAAGTTGTATGAAATTTTATTCCAATATTAATCGAAAATAAAAACAAAATTATGTTGGGTGACAAAGTCTGAATTCATAAATTATTTTTCCTGCTCACACATTTCTGAAGGAAAGAAAAACAAGACAACAATAGAGCCATATTATACAAATACATATAAGTTTTAGCAATTGACTGCAGGAAAGAAGTTTTCACAACTACTATAAAATATCTCCGTAACCATGTTGTAGATATAAGTGGTTTTATAAGGGTTTCAAATACTTTCTAGCAGACTGCTAAAATGTTTTATTATTGCTTTATAAATTAGCTTCCACAACCCTTATACAGTGCGCCCAATTAGTTCTATAAGGGTTTTTTTAAAGCTCGTAGAACATTTTTAACAACAATCCTATAAAACAATGTGTTTTATAAAGAGTTGTGAGAACATTCCGGTGGCCATAATAAAGTATAAATTGTTCATTGGGTATTATACAATAAGGGTGTTTCCCCGATGTCAATAGAGCAGGAGGTGATAGTACTCACCTAGCCAAACCAAAAATTGCAGGGTTGTAAATGAGCGGACTCATTTATCATATCAACTCATCGCTCAACTCAGGATTTGAGTCCGCTCAACAGTTGAGCGGTGGTTCATCGCTCGAAATTTGAGCGGACTCACTGGTTGAGCGGACTCAGTCTTGAGCGGACTCATTGCTTGAATGAACTTGAGCGGACTCACTGCTTGAGCGGCCTCATCATTTGAGTCGAGCGGACTCAAATCATATTTTAAATAACATAAAGAGAATCTGATTTAATTAAAATTGAAACTGAAATTTCAATAAAATAAGAAAAGTTTATAAAAAAGTCATTCATTATATTATATTTTATTAATTTAGCTTTTGCTAATTTTCTTAGCCAACATTTCTTCTTCCTCCTTCCTTCCTTATTTAAAATATGATTTGAGTCCGCTCAACTCAAATGATGAGTCCGCTCAGGCAGTGAGTTCGCTCAAGTCCATTCAAGCAATGAGTCCGCTCACGATTGAGTCCGCTCAAATTTCGAGCGATGAACCACCGCTCAACTGTTGAGCGGACTCACTGCTTGAATTGAGCGATGAGTTGAGTCAAAATGTGAGTCCTTTACATCCCTGAAAAATTGTATGGCAGTGGAGGGCGAAACATATCAATCGTTTAGGAGTGATCAAGAAAAAAAGCTAGTTTTTCACAAATCACAATGTATCTTAAAAATTATAGGGCACACGGTCACAGTTAAGACCTCAGTGTATGCAGAACTTCACGGCCTTTCTAAACTGCTCAACCAGCCCCGTACCCCTCTCCATTAAAGAATTATCGTTGTATAAACTACAAATTTAGGATTTTCTTCCCTTTTTTAACTTTGACATCTTTTATTTTTATATAAATATGTAGTTCAAATAACATTTTTTTTACAAAAACTGTACTCTCCCTTTAATTTGACTTATAATACCCTATGTGTTAATTGTAGCCGTTAGAGAGCTATTAGCGCATACCCAAATTAGCCGATTTTTTTTTTTAAATAATGACGTGTTTTCAGTCACTACGGAAATAAACTATCTTTGAGAATAGCTTTCAGAATAACTGACTGAAACTGGACTATGGTGGATTTCGTATAGAAGTTTTACAGTAGTTAAACCAAAAAGAGAACTATAGAAAATTGACCCCATATAATGTAAGCAATTTTAGTGGGTATATGGGCGAAGCACACAACTCATGCTATAAATGTCCCTCCCCCTCGCCATACAACATAAAAAAGGAAAAAAGAATTATTCCTTTCCACTCAATGGAGTAGGTACACCATAAAGTTTTCTAGAGTTTCCCTTCATTTTGCATTCATGTATAAACTCTAAATATTCAAGGTACATAAAGGAGCTGGGCAACAAAAAAAAAAACAACCACCATTCAATTTAGTACTTTGCTAATAGAAGTTAAAATATCAGTTTCGCGCAATTGCTCCTCACTGTAGTGTTAAAAAAGCCTGGGCAATTCAAGACTTTGCTGTCTTTGAAAATTTATACACATGCAAAATAAAGGAAAACTCTTGAAATCTTTTGTGATACCTACCTATACTCCATTAAGTGGGAATTTTTTTTTTTTTATTTTTTAAAACGGATTTTCTTTTTTAAAATTTTTTTTTTATATTTTTTTCTTTAGTCATAATTAATTCTCAAAAAATTTATTAATTACATCATTAAGAAATTTCAGTATAAGAAGCAATTCATGCGAAGACTGGTTCATAAATTTATTATTTAATTAAAAAAAAAATTAATAAATGTGTGCATCCAATGTTAGGCTCAATTCCACAAAATTATAATTTACATTAAATTAATATTTTAATGATTTAAATAAAAAACAATGTGCACCCAAGGTTGAGTTCAAGTCCACGATTCTGAGATTAAGGCTTATCTCATGTGCTAACGAACAAGCTAGCTGGTTAAGCTTGTTCTGAGCGTTTGCAACTTATTTACATTAAATTGAGTACGTCCTTACAAACTCATCTACATATAGATAGGTACACAAAGTACCTTTAAAGTCAGTAAGTTGAAGTAGTCTTTAATAAAAAAAAAGGAACAATAATTTTTTAAAGTAAAGGAACAACAGGTCCTAATAACAGAAAAGCAAAACCACAAGCAGAACCCAATCTCTCATAGAAAATCGTTTATTTCATCTGATGTAAGATAAATAAACATTGTTTCATAACTGTCTTGTTCGTATCCAATATCTTTATGGTCTTAGAACTTCATTCATAACCTATGTCTTCTTTAATAGTGCGATACAATCTATCAAAATCAATATCAAAATTTATCCAAAGTTAACGAAATCTTGGTGGTATTGCTAGGTTTTTATAGAGACGTATTTGTCGCATTTCATGCAACTAACTATATCACAAAAGCGATAAAGAGTTTCCAAATCCAATTACTGACCTCCAATTTTATCATGTAAACCAAGGTAGATACAATAACTGTAACTGTAAAAATTTATAATACCTGCTTGCATAAAGTTAGTTGCAGACATAAATTCAAAGTCAACAACATTCCATGAACTTTACAAAAACATTTGCAGAAAATAAAAATAAATATAAAAATAAAAATGTAAATTAGAACTACTAAGTCAGAGAAAAAAAAATTAAATAAAAATAAATTTTGGTTCATCAGACATCAACTGAAAGTCTATGTAGAGCAATAAAAGTGTTTGCGTATCAAAAAAAAAAAAAGAACTCATTACATATTATATTTACGACAATTACGACGCTGAGGCGGTCACCTTTTTTTCTGCCCACACGACAATATTCCTGTTGTTTACAGGACAACAATTTCAAGCAATAAAAGAATGCTGATCATTTTTTTTCTTATCCTACCTCTTAAGATTATTTATTGCTACTACGGTTGGCAAAGTAAGATTCTACCTGCCGAGATTACATATATGAAATTCGATACTCGTCTAAAAAATCGAACAAAACGATAATACTGATACGTGAGGAGGATGTATGTATAGAATTTTTACAAGAATCACATAAATTTTAGAAAAGAAATATTTGTTCTTCATTTTCTGAGAAGAAAAGATCTTAATTTTTTTTTTTTCCTAAATATTAACGTTGAATAAATTAGCAGAAAATGGTGGTCAGATTAATTAAATTACGAATTACACCGAGGTTAGTTTACTAGGTACATTTCATTTTCTAGTTTTCACTCTAAAATTAGATTCAGTTTTAATTGCGCAGTTTTTATTTTTTGTGTGGTTCTTAAAACGAATTGAATTGAAACGAGTGCAGTTCAGACATTAAATTATTTAAATTATTCAACTTATCGCTTAGAATATCTAAAAAAAAAAAAAAAAAAAAAAAACACCAATAAACTGCGCAGTCTTAATTAAGCGTGTATGACCCCCAGGTTCGTATAAAAAAAAAACTAAAAATGTTTAGCCCTCTTTATCTTAAGATGAATGATTTGTTTACATTTCACAATCGAAACATGATTCTTTTCTACCGTTGTGCCTTTTGGTAAACAATTCTAAATTTGAGTGGCCTTAACATTTTATGTGAAGGAATGTGTGTACATAAACACATCACCACAATACGGATTCAGCCTAGCCAAGCGGTTTCAATTGCAATGCGCACAAATTGCTGACTTTGACCATGATATTGTTGCGCAGTAGGATTGCGTGTGGTATCATATGTTTCTTAGCATTTACAATATTGCTTTGTTTGCATTGAATTGTGTGGCCCTTAAGAAGGCTTTAAGTTTTTATTTATGGCGCCTTGAATTTCTGTTGTAATAATTTATTTGGAATTTTTGGAATTTTTTTTTTTTAGGTAAGTAGGTAGGTAGGTAAGCAGGTAAGTATGATTCTAGTTGAGTGTGAGGACAATCGTAAAATATTGTATTTATTAGGATTTGCCTGCGATTGTTTATGATCACCCACGTTAAAAATAAGCAATATATCATATGGGGCTCTGAGGTTTGTTCAAAGATAATTCTAAAAACACAGCTGCATACCATCAGGATATCTAATTTGTAGCATTTTGATCTTTGTAGAAGTAAACAGATATGTATAGTCATCTTACAAACCACAGCTGTATTTTTACAAAAAACAAAAAATTAGAAAGAAGGGTGAATTTGAAATTAATTATTTAAAAAAGTTAAAATTTTAACCACAGTTTGCCCCAATTCGTTTACATTTTTTGTGATCATATAACCGGTTGGGTTAACATTTTGGGGAATACTGTTTATGTACATAGAAAAAATATATAATTATTTGTACATAGGGTAAACATGCACCAATTCGTGTTCACTTGATTTTATAACATGCTATAAAATGACGTATTTTCCTTAAATTGCAGATATTTCTGTTTCATGTTCGTGTAAAGTGAGCAATGGGATCGTTGAGTTAAATCTGAGTCGTCAGAGCTCAGTTGATTAGGAATCGGCATGTAAATAATGTGAAAATGCAAGAAGACATATTTTTTCTTTAACGTACCGTAAAACAGGGATAGTACTTTAGTACAGTTTTAAAATTAAAAGTAAGATGTTTGGCTATGGTGTTGAGATGCGGTGACATTTAGATTTTTCTAAAGTGCGGCCGATCACTATTATTATATTGCGTAAGATATTATTATTAAATATATCAAAATAACGATAGTGACATTTTTGAAAGGTGCTGGTCAAAGAATACCCCTTTAATGGGATACTTCGGCCTGAGATCAGTTTTCTTTACAAATTGTATGTAGGTATAAAGTTAGTTTGATCAATGAATTCCTGGCTAAACATGAAATTGAAGAGTTTACATTTTTTTAGGATGAGAAAAATATTTTTCTCTTAATATTTTGGTATGAAATCGGCTTTCAGAGCAGATTTTATATGACGTTTTATTTCGTCAATTACATAGGTAAAGTACTATTGCAATAGAAAATAAATTAATAACAAGAATCGGAAATATTTAATTAAAAAAATATGAAATAATTTATTTTAATACTTCATTGAGTAGCTCCTGATCAGAAGACCCCCAATCGTCACCTGAACTTTCCATATAGGGAATATCAGCGGAGCACATCGATTGCTCGTCGAAGTCATCGGAATAAGTATCAATGATTCGAGTAGGACTTGGGATTAAAATAGAGCTTGTTGATGGCTCGTTCTCAAAATTATACCTCTGCAAAAATCGCCAGGCCCATTCCATTCGACGCTGGGCAAGTTGTGGTGCCCGAATTGAGGAATACGTTTGCCGCTTTTGTCTAGGTACAATTTGGCTAGCTGACAAAGATCTCGTGAAACGCAAGGAAATCCCCATTTGGCCATGACTAGCATATGGTCCAAAACAGCTTTTTCCTCGCCAACTGTGAATACTAAGGGACGGCCAACTTTGTCTGGGTGCTTCCCATTCAACTTATTAATTAGTGTTCCCTTTGCTATTTTATGTTTATTGGCAGCCTCAACAATTGACAGCAGTCCTATAATGTTATAAAAATATAAAAATAGTAAGCTCCCAAAAAAATAGAATAAAATGTAACGAACTATTTTCAACGTCACTTATAGCTAATTTCAAATCTTCTTCAGAATACCCATATTTACGTGAACCGGCCTTTGAACATACTTTCTCGGCATTATGAAAGTTTTATCCTCTGTAATCTATAAATTACCAATAATAATGTGATTAGATATTTGACGACTTCCAAGAAGTACTTTGACCGAGCGGTCAAAGAATCCCAAATTAGCAGTCAAAGTGGTATACAAAATTGTAACTTTATAGAAAATAGTATAAAATTTAAAATTTTTACAAGAAAAATCAGAAAACTCAAGCTAAGAATATAAGTTACTTGCCTGTACTATATTTGTTGGAATTATTTAGCCTGAAGCACCTGATTTTTATAAAATTTATCACCCAGATTTTCACCAAGAAAAAACTTCTACAATTTGAAAAGCAACCTGCTTTGTTTGCATTTACGGTACAATTGAGCAAAATATAGCAGTTGCACTTTAAAATTATTATGAAATAATTTGAATCAGGTTTGTATCGTGTTGTTTTGTTTTTTCAAAGAAGAGGAGACTTTTGAATTTTTATTTTAGTTTACGGTCAATGTATCCTTCACTGTACAAAGTATCCCTGTTTTACGGTAAGCTATATGAGTTTAAAATGTATAAGAGACGGGCTTTTTTATGCCATTTTTTTTTTCGTAAGAAAGTTTTTTAAGTAGTTATATTTCAAATAAATATAACACCCCATCTTATTAGAGATCAAAAAGGCTCTATTCAGCGCAAAAAATAAAGGCACCCTCATACACTTTCTGTGAATCCCAAGCCACATGGAAATAGACGGAAACGAATTTGCAGACACTCTGGCTAGGGATGTCCCGAGCAGCTCTTCGGATTGCGAAATAGCAATCTATCTAAATGAACTTCTTCCTATCCTATCGGCGATTGGCAAACTAAATGGAACAACTCACCGATGGGCAGGTCTTTCCACTCCTTAGAGCAGTCAGTGGAGAAAAAGCCTTGGTTTTCCACCTAGGGCTCTCTCGAGTAATCATCACAACTACAACCAGGCTTAGATTTGGTCATGTAATTACAAACGAGCACCTCCACAAAATCAACTTAAAAGATTCTCCCATCTGTTCATGCGGGAGTGCCACGGAAAATATCGACCACAAACTCTTCCACTGTAGCAATACCCCACTACCTGCAAGAACGAAGCTTCTTAACGATCTTACATCCATTGACCCAACATTCACCAAACATACAAGTCAGCTGAGAGAGGGCAATATCGACGCGATTAAGGTTCTCATAAAACATATCAAAGAGTGCGACATAGTTTTTTAAACATACAATCCAGATTAGTATGGAATCAGAATCAAAAAGAAAGTAAAATAATTAAAAAAAAAAAAAAAAAAAAAACTACTAACCACTAATAAGAAAAAAGAAAAAAACACCTATGCCGAGTGACGAATGCTTCCGTAATTTTGTTTGTCTCAACGGAAGGCAGTCTATATTTTTGGCTGGCGCAGCAGATAACTGGTAAGGCTAGCTAAGTCCTGTCGTGTGAAAAAGGGGCCTTGCGGTGCTCTGCCCCCTGGAAGAAGAAATAAATATAATATTGTTTGAAATTTAAGTTAATTTTCGAAATAACCATATTAATTTTGGTGCCGCGAAATGGATCAATCAGTACGTTTACATGAATGCTTGAAGTATACTTGAAGTATGCTTGAAGCATGCTTCAAGTATGCTTGAAGTAATCAAAATATCATGAAAACGTTCATTCAACTTAAGTAATTGGAAAATTAAATTCAAGTCAAGTAATTGGAATTAATTCAATCAACCGCCCTACCTGAGCTTCAAGTGGATTTCAAGTAAAGTATTCATGTAAACGTACTGAACGATTACTATCATGAGTTAACTCGCGTGTACTAGTGGCCGCAAATTAGAGCTGCATTTTTTTTACCTTGCCCCAAATTGCGGACTACAAGCAGCTCTTCTTTTATTAGTCTGATTCAATGCATTGAATTTAAGGAAATATGGAAGGATATGCTGCTACAACACTAAGGGCCGGTTTCACAGATCGAGTTTAAACTCAGGATTAGTTAAACTCCGTTCGTAGTTTAATCTGAGTTTAAACCAAAATGAGTTTCACAATGTTCGACCTTTTTTAATATGGCAGCACTATGGAATTGTGAATTAAAGCTATTTTCTGTACAATTGTGAACTAGCAAACTATTGTCAGACATTTACTGTCAAAATATTGCCGGCCAAATCGTTGTGAAAATAAAATAAATTAATTAAACCTACGAAAATGAGTAAAACTCTTTGAAACGGACGACGAACTTTTCATCAAGAGAAACAACATTATTAATGAAATTTTTTGAAAGGCATAAAAAGATCATCGAATGTAAAAGAATTGACAGAGTGCCACTCATCAAAATGATTTGGTTGATTTCTCATTGTCCTTTGTCGTCTGGATGTTATAGTTAATATGATTGAAATTTCTTCATCGCTAATATATTCCTGGTCTGAATTCATAACACAAATTGTATAATTGCACAAATATTGTCTAAAAACCAATCTAATTGAGCAAGTGTCAAATCGAAATGTCACTTCATTCACATTTAAAGATATACTGAGTTTAAACGTTCAATTTTGGTGGTTTAAACTAAGTTTAAACGAGGTTTAACTTACCACTGTGAAACTGTGCTGAAGAGATAAATTGAGTTTAAACCACATCTTAAGTTTAAACTTGAATTGTGAAACCGGCCATAAATGAAGTATTGTCGGACATTCGACAAGGAAAATTTTCTATTAGAACAGCCTAGCATCAAGTAAAATATTCCAAAGAACATCATTACAAGATAAATTGTCTTAAAGATATCCTGAAGGCATAGGAAAGTTTACTAGTTAAGTGGGCGTGAGTCGTTAGCCAAATGTGGGTTTCCATTAAGTCATGATAGCCTCCCAAGCAGAATTAAAGAAAAAACGGCCGTGCGAGTCGAACTCGATTTAACACTATGAACTTTTTATTTTCATTATTTGCTGTTATAGCAGCTATAGTATTTCTTACTCTTCAACTGTCATCCTATTACAGGTCATGAGATATAACCCGCTGACAGACAAATGGACAGCGGAGACTTAGTACGGGTACGGAACCCAAAAAAATGAGAGCGGAGGCTTAGTACGAGTACGAAACCCAAAAATTGAGCAAGGCGATTGCACGAATATATCCTTCAAAAATGGGCGGCAACCAGGGCGAAAATGGTATGACCTTTTCCTCAAATGCAATCCAAAGTTAGCACATCGAATTCCCGAAGGTCTAACCGAAGCCAGAGATACATTTTCTGAAGAATGCTTAGAAGATCTGCAAAATTATATAAAGGAGAAGAATGCAGGAGACATAGTATTTGAAGAAACAGTGGTTTTTTTCCTACGTGCGACCACCTAACAATGTAGTCAATAGCCATGCCAGAAGACTTGTTTTTAGTTCGTTCTGAGTCAAGTTACCTGGTTAATTACTGAACAAATTCAAGAGAATGTGAACTTTTTTTGTTAACGGCCACAAATCCCATTTAACATTGGAGCTATGTGAGTTTTTCTCCTAGCACAACACATAAACTATAACCAGCAGATGTTAATGTTTTCAACTAATGCTCCACATCAAAAGAAACGAGTGTGGTTAAGTGATGATTTTTTTTTAAAGAGATGAGATCTTAGCCGCATGGAATTAGACGCGATTACTTTACACAGCCGTTTTTCAATGATCTCTAATCATTCAATCTCGTTTAACACATGTGACATTCCCTCGAAGTCCGCAACAGTATCAAAGCAGTAAGCAAAATCAAGGTACTGTCATCGGAAAAACTGATGGGATCGAACGTGCGGAAAACAGATCATTAATGAAAATTAAGAGGAAAAACGGAGAGATAATTATAGAGCCCTGGAGCGCATCGGAACTTATAGGGTGAGTTGCAGATGTAACACCATCTAGGCGACCAGATCAAAAACTTTCAATCCATAATAAAAGTGGAGAGGAGAGACCAAGAGGTTCAAGTTTGGCCACTGATATTTTCAATTATTATGCAGATTAGATGAATGTTTTGAGTTTTTAATTTAGATTAGGGGGGCTAGTAGTAACAGGGGTAAGTAGTAACAGCTTGATTACTCAGCACGTTTCGAATATTTTGTTTTCAATTTACACTTAATCTGCTCCTTATAACAGGGCCTATGACGTAAGCACAGCCAGTGTGGCGCGGGAGTGCGCAGTGAGTAGTTGTGAGCAGGCGCACTATTTTCGCCAGGTAACATAACAAAATTAAGTTCGTAAAGTTTGATTCTAAGTTACTGCAATATCTTTTTGAAATTAGTATCTATTAATTTGTGTAGACAATATACTAAGCTATCATATGTAACTAAGTTTCATTTGACAATAACATAAACTTTTTTTTCAATAAACAAAAATGTCCAAAATTTTCTCATGGGGCTAGTTGTAACGAAACTCCGGGGAACATTGTAACATATTACAACTTGCCCCTTCATATTTTTATGTGAGTGCCTATGTTTGTCATTAGGTCTGTTTAATGAGCAGAAAAGAGCAGAAAACCGTGTTTGATGAAATCCGAGCACTGCTATAAAGTACTCCAAAGTGAACTGAACTGTACTCAGTGAGTCTGTTCTAAAGTGAATTGGAGTAACCTAGAGCAAGATTTTCCTGCTCTACCTTTTTCGAAGGATTAACTTAGAGCAGGCATTTACTAACTGCAAATTGTGTTAATTGTTCTGATAACAATTCAAATGATACCAAATTTTTTGGAAAAATAAAATCTGGACTATTCTAGTGGATTAATTTAAATAATAATTGTGTTTTAGTAAGTGAAAATAAGATTTCATTGCATTAATTCAAATAATTGTTCTTTTTGGTGACAGATATCAGAAAATTTGTGAACTGCCTGCACCTTTCTGCTCTTTTTCGCTCTATTTTTATTTTGACAGTTAACCTAAGTTGAGCTGCCCTGTTATGCTCTGAACTTTCTTCGAGTTCATTAAACAGATCTAATATATAGGTAGGAACGCAATAGATTTTTTTAATAGCATTATAATATTCCACTGCTGGCCAAATGCCTTACCAAATGCCTGCTACAGAAACCGTCGCAAAAAAGCTACTTCGATGCAAAGTGAAGGAGACTTGACATTTGATCTCGAAGACCCCGAATTGCTACAATCTGCTCCGCAGTTGGACATACGCGTCACTGATGTTATTAACCAGCTGACAGGTGAAAAATCTAGTGAACCAGTTCCAGGACCGTCAGGGATCCAAAATAGATCAATAGATATTTCTACCTCAAAAATCAGACCACTACCTAAAGCTCCACCTAGGAATGAATCTAACAGAGGTGGACGGAAGCGAAAATCCGCTATATTGACTGATACTCCAGAAGGAGAAGCCTTAGAAAAAGAATTCGAAGAGAAAATGAAAATGAAACAGCAGCAAGAAGAAAAAAACAAAGGAAAAGGTAAGGCAAATGGTAAAGGAATGGCAACCGGAAAATAAAACAAATGATTTATAAAGTAAAGAAAAGGGTTTTGAATGACGAATCAGATTCAAAAACAGAAGAGTGGCTCTGTTTGATTTGCGGAGAAGAATTCAGCAGATCTGACGGAGAAGAGTGGCTCGAATGATTGATTTACAAATTGCGGTCACACGTTAAATGTGTAAAAGGCGATCCTATTTCATACGTTTGTATGAAGTGTGATTCTGATGAAGACTGAATTTATAGAAGCCATTTGTTTTAGGTATATTTTCAAACTATACAAGTTCAATGAGCAAAATTTATGTTAATCTTTGAAAATTATTTTGTTTTTTTTTTTAAAGAAATGTTATTTTGTTTAAAAGACTAAATGACAGGAAAGATCTCTAAAAGTTAACCTTATTATAAATACGTTATAAGTAATATTTTTCACATTGATTTACAATAAATGCCTAAAAATCATACAAATATTTTGTTTTATTATGTTGTTACTACTTGCCCCACGCCAGTTACAGCTTGCCCCGAGAACGGGGTAAGTTGTAACATGCTACTACTCTCACAAAAAGTCATTTATACAAGCATTTGTTAATAATTTAAGCCCAATTATCATTCTAATTGATACCTGAATAGACGTCCTCTCATTTAAAAGTGCTTCATCATGTAAATACTCAATATTTTGAATTCCCCATTGAAAAAACTAAAAATTGTTACAACTAGCCCCCCGCTCCACTAAAAGATAAATACTTAGATTACTATAGTACTACAAAAGTTTTAAAATCGACATTAAGTAAATTCTACTAAAAACCCTGCTTGTAAGGATCGCATTTCCTTAAATGGTCGCGTATTGGTACGTTTACCCTATATATGAAGGGATTTTTTAAATTGATCTTCTAAAAAATATTTAATAAAAATTTAATTTAAGAAATAATTCACTGGCACTTGCACAATAGAATTGTTATTGTTATGTCTTTAAGAACAATTGACAATTTTTCAAGGGTTTACTGCTTTCGGTAGATTCTATGAAAAGTGTTCTTATTTTGTGAGCTAGGAATAATTCTTTGACCTACATACTACCGAAATGTGTTTTTATCCTATATGAATTATTACGCGAAAGGGTACATACTTTTCAAGCCTGATTATTCAACTGATCGTGTAGCAGAAAAATTATTGGATATGTTTTTATTGATTCTTTCAAGAATTCAATTTCTGGTGTATCTTCGTGGACGTTGTTTACATTGTTTTCCATCTCAAATTTGTTTCAAAGGTTTGGTCTTGTCTTTATAACGCAAATTGTCATCGCTAATTTAACTACACTTCGTTCTATTTCAAGACACCATTTGGAGTTTACATGTGTGGATTTGAGTGCTTATATTAATTTTCGCTATCTAAACGATCCTTCAAAACTACTCACAGCTTATATCTAAAGGCTGAAAAACAACGAGGCCAACATGGAATTTAATGCGACACTATCGTCGTAAATTAACCCAATGACAGCAACATTCTTAATATCAATATATATGTAGGTGCTAAAATTGTATGTTTATTGACAAAATGGGAAATATCGATATAAATAAAAAAGCTATTAAAAATATTGAAAGTACGAAGCTTATAAAACATTAAAAAAACAAAGACATGCAGGTCATGGTAAAAGAGTAAGAAGCTTTGGCCGATTCGAAAGTAATTATATTAGCTGAAAGACGTTTTGAATTGGGCTGTGTTGTGAAATTGCAAAAAAAAATCAGCCAGTTGCAACAAATTCGGCCGGCGTACAGCATTATAGGTAATAAGATCAACAATTAATTTGTCCTCATGAATGTATTTCGGGCTTAAGATTGATAATTTTATTAATTTCCTGATAATAAGGTCGGATAACGTTCTTGTTGCTTTCAAAACCTATTTGTTATCTCTTGACGTCGATCGTGTCTCACTTTGTTTTGTATATTTCTCAGACAAAGTCGCCTCAGCTGATTTAACAATGTGGTACCTATGTACAGTGTTGTGCAAAACAATAGCAACCATTTCAATAAAAAAGAAGAAATCATGTCTTTTTCTTAATTTTGATTCACTTATAAAAAAAACAATATTCTGCTTTTATCCACTCATCAAACATCAATTAATCGACATACCACAAAATAGCAAGCTTCTGCATTTTCAAATGTGGAAAACTAGAACAACTGTTTATAAATGGAAGCTGCTTCCATAGCACTTCGTATAAATTCATATATTCTTTTTAATAAATTCAGCACATTTGTAATTATACCGGTTTTCAAGATCCGTTTTATTTCGGGAATGCTGCGCCCGAACTTGTCGTTTGAGGATTCCAAAGAAGTTCTCAATGGGATTCAAGTCTGGAGATTGGGCCAGCCAATCAAGATTCCTTGATTTTCATTAATAATAAATTCTTTTACTAGCTTCGATGTGTATTTCGGATCATTGTCTGTGAACTTTTTTGTTAACGGCCACAAATCCCATTTAATATTGGAGCTATGGAGCTATTTCGGATCATTGTCATATTGAAAAACCTATTGAAGCTCATTGTCCATTCGGCATTGAACATAATCGTCCCTAAAATCTCCTTGTATTTGAAACGGTCAATTATTTCATTTATTTCGTGGAAAGGGCCTAGTCCATTAGCTGAAAGATACAGGTCTACACCATAACATTACTACCACCATGCTTGGCCTATGTGACCTTGCAATATCGTGGATCAACTCGTTCATCTTTTCATCTTCGTACAGTATACTCATTCCGTCCGAATTAATTAAATTAAATTTCGAACCATCGCTAATGAGGACTGTGTTTCACTTATCAATAGATCAATTCAAATGTGTTTTTGCAAAATTCAACCTGTAAATTGGATTCAATGTAAAGCAATAGATCACAGTATAAAGCTTACCTTTTTTGCAAGTGTTATAGTCTTAGTTAGAATTGGTTTCTTGGCTGGTCTGTAACTTTTTAAATTATTCTCTAAAGCGCGCTTCCGGACTGTACTGGAATCTAGGCTTAAATTTAACTTTCTTACAATATCGTTTGACGTCACAAACGATTCTGTTTTCATTACAGCACTAATTCTCCTGTCCGTGTGTGGCTTGAAATTTTTCGCGACCGTCCATCCAAATGAAGCGCGTTAGTATTTCTCGTCGTTTTATTTTTCTTAGTAAATCGCGAAATTATAGATTTATTGATATTAAATTTTTTCGAGATTCAAATTTGGGAAGATCCGTTACAATACTCTTCAATTAATTTTGACTTAAAAAACTATTATGAATTCAGGCGATCTATAAATCAATTAAACTGATCAGAAATTTTTAATGTCTGTTTTTAGGAATTCACTTGAATAAATGTACAAAAGTTCTTTGCTATTGTTGCAAAGTTGTTCTTGTTTTGTACACTTCAAAATGTAGAAGCCTGCTATTTTTTTTTTTATATTTATTTTACTGTTATGAAATTTTTAATTTTTTTGTGAAGTATGACAATTAATTGGTGTTTGATGAGTGAATTATTATGGGTTATTATTTTTGTTATAAGTGAATAAAAATTAAGAAAAAGGCATGATTTTTTCTTTTTATTGAAATGTTTGCTATTGTTATGCACAACAAATATCTTAAAATTTAAGAAGATTTGTGAATTTTAGGGAGTAGATATATCTGCAAGACTAAAAAATGCGCATTTTCATGATTTTTTTTTCATTACTTAATAATATTTTTCAAAACTTTTTTTATGGAATTTATTTATTGTTCGATGGAGTTTAAAAATTTAATTTATATATACAGGGTGTCCCGTATGTGGTCTGGCATCCGAAGGCTATGGATAGGTCATGCTTAGACAAACAAAAAATTGTATGGGTGGGGGAGGGAAATGGTAACGGTTTCCGAGATGACGGAACTTTGGGTATGTAGATCACCCTGTAACTCCTGAACGTTACACCCTATGCTGATGACTTAAACTTTGGTAGATAGGTAATCGTTGGATCTTTCCCATGGTCTAAAAATTTCCCCCCACCCTTTCCGTTTTGAAGTTATGGCTCAACAAAGTTAAAATTTCGGAATTTCTACTCGTTTTTTTTATTTAACTACTATTTTTATCAAAAAACACGTCATCAGTATCAATTTTTCATATTTAATTTAAAAAGCCCAAAGTCTTAGCTTTAAAATGACCTATCACATTCTGTACCAAAAATGTAACCCTTTCTGCGTGTTTGCACTTTTTCTTAAGCAAATCCAGCGAAAATGGCTGAAAAAGTTCAATAAGTGCCAGAAAGTAGGCAATTATCTTTTGGAAATGACCTCTATCAGTCATTTTCGCTGGACATGCTTAAGAAAAAGTGCAAAAAACGCAGAAAGGGTTACATTTTGGGTACAGAGTGTGATAGGTTATTTTAAAGCTAAGCATTTGGGCTTTTGAAATTTAATATGAAAAATTGATATTGATGACGTGTTTTTTGATAAAAATAGTAGTTAAATAAAAAACAACGTGTAAAAATTACGAAATTTTAACTTTGTTGAGCCATAACTTCAAAACGGAAAGGGTGGGGGAAAAATTTACAGACCATTGGAAAGATCCAACGATTACCTATCTACCAAAGTTTAAGTCATCATCATAGGGTGTAACGTTCAGAAGTTACAGGGTGATCTATAAAAACATACACAAATATCTTAAAGTTCCGTTATCTCGGAAACCGTTACGATTTCCTTCCCCACCCATACAATTTTTTGTTTGTCTAAGCATGACCTATCCGTAACCTTCGGGTGCCCGACCACATACGGGACACCCTGTATATACCTATATAGATTTTATGCATATGGTATTAGCTCTTTGAGGACGACTTTGTAGCAAAGCGACATGCGGTGACAACCTCTGACGACTGAAATATTATCTGAAATCAAAAAATCCAGCTGGGTTCCATTAATAACACCCAAGAGCACTCCTAACAGGGACTCTTGAGAAAAAAGCAATTATTAATAAAATAGCGACTTAGTAAACTTCAAGTGCTCAGTTTCACCCCAAAAAATCCGATGCTTGATGATCGACCATGAAAAATCGAATTTAAATCAAAAATGAAAAAGCCACCGTTAAGGACAAAAAAAATAATAGTTTAGAATATAATAAAACAAACTGCAGCTGTAAATTGGATATTTCATTCTCGAGTTATTGTCACCGATTTTGAAAACCTTCTTCCGAAATAATCGCGTTTAAAGTGTTCAAGGCAGTACTCTTTCCAAATCTCATAACTTCTTTAATTTTTGGTGGTCAGCACTGCTGTAATTGTGAATTTTTATAAGGAAAATTGCCATTATGGATTTAAAACCAGTCGAAAAGAAGAACGTTTTATTTACCAGTTTGTTATGGTTTTTATCGGGAAGGATATCAAATCCCAAATCATTCAGAATGTTTACATGAATACTTCCGTACTTGATTTGTAATCCACTGAATTATCAACAATAATCTTCTTCGTGTTCCTCTTTGCCGATTTCACATCTGGCACAAATAAAAAATTTTCAAGTACAAACAAAATTTTGTGATTTACTTGACACAAGTATACTTGAAGTCAATGCGCATTTACATGATATTTTTATTACTTGATCTCTACTTGAAGTATACTTCAAGTATTCATGTAAACGTACTGATTGTTGCAGAATGTTTCGACAACGTAAACCATCATAGCCGAATGTTTCTACAGTCAAAATGGAGAATTTAAATCAACGTCATCCCATTTCTCGAAATGTTGCGGGCGCCTTCTTATAACTTTCTCACAGGTCACATCTTGCGATATTATATTATACATTTCTTCGTCACTTATATCCTCTGCATCAGATAAATAGAATAGTTTTAAAGTATAACTTTTGAAATATGTACGTTCGTTTAATAATAAAAATTATAATATTTAGCAATAATTTTCTGTTTTTCACAGCAAAATCTGAGGCTTAAGCCTTCGAGATGACGGGCTTAAGTTAAGCTTGCCTTAAGCCAGTGATATCACTTAAGCCTGGACTGTGAAACCGAAATATTTATTAAGCCTTGACTGTGAAACCGGCCATAAGTGTTTATTCTGATATTCTTGGACAAATAATAAAGATTTGTATCGTAATTGTACATAATTGCATACACCGTGTCCACAAATCGTTCTCGGCAAGAAATGATTGTGAATTGTACTTCTCTAGAATTAATTAATTTCTTGGAAATTCATCTTTACTCATTGTTATAATACTGTAAAGTTTTTGCCTTATTTAAATCAGACAGTCATTGATAAATAATCATGGAAGCTAAACGTCAGCTAATTTTTAAACTACATAAAAATCGTAAAAGAAACTGATTTATTTCGGTATAGGTGTGTATAAAAGATTGGTGAAGCGAGTAGTTGCAAGATTCAGAGAGTACTATAGAAAAATAAAAAATCCTGGTAGAAAAAGATCCGCTAGAACTGCGATTAATAAGAAAAAAAAATACGGGAAAGAATTCAAAGAAATCAACATCAAGCAATCAGGAGACGTGCTGCCGATTTAACATTAACAGTTTCAAAGGCTTCAGTCTGCAACATTATACATAAGGATTTAAACATGAAGGCCTACAAGAAAAAGAACTACCGGTCTAACGGAAAAGCAGAGTGTTGCCAGATTGAAAAAGTTTCGGACCCTCTTTAAATGGCAAGCAGATTCTGAGGTATTTTTTTCTGATGAAAAGTTGTTTGTTCTACAACAACAACACAACGTGCAGAACGATCGTTTGTATGCATGATATCCCTACCAACGTAAGAGCAATTGAAAGATATCAGAACGCCTCCTCTGTTATGATGTGGGGTGCTGTTTCAAAACTTGGGAAGTTACCCCTCTTTGTTGTCCATAAAGGGGTAAAAATAACAAAGGAAAAAATTTTGAAAAATCATTTGATTCCTAATGCTACTGAAATATTTGGAGAAGATTATTTTTGTTTTCAACAAGTTTCAGCACCATCGCATGCCACCAACAGTGTTCGGGAGTGGATGAGACATAACTTGCCGGATTTCATATCTAAGGAAGAGTGGCCTTCATCAGCACCAGACCTAAACGGTATCACCTAATATTCTCGTAGCAATTTGCTCGTATCAATTTTCTCGTACGACATTTGCTCGTATCAATTTCCTCGTGAATCCATTTTCTCGTAAGTCAATTTGCTCTTAAGGCAATTTGCTCGTATACAATTATCTCGTAAGCAACCTTGTTAACATTTTACTACGAGTATTTAATTGCAAACAACAAATACTAAAGCAAGATCTTGTATTATGTTAACAGTAAATTGAATTAAAGTATAAGAAGTATTTCCTTTATTAAAGAATTCTTATATGTAAATAAAATGATTTGTTTCTGTTTTAAATTAAATACTCATCGAATAATCCAAAACTCGTGTGAACTTATCTTTTGAACTAATTGGTTCGCGCGCGCGAGTTTTCTCGTATTCCAATTTGCTCGTGTGAAACTATGTTTTGAATTAAATAGTTCGCGATCGCGAACTATTTAATTCAAAACAAAGTTTAACACGAGCAAATTGGAATACGAGAAAATTGATACGAGCAAATTGACTTACGAGAAAATTGATACGAGAAAGTTGATACGAGCAAATGGCTTTACGAGAAAATTGATACGAGTAAATTGACTTACGAGCAAATGTTCCACGAGAAAATTGATACGAGAATATTGGTGGGCGCCGACCTAAACCATCTTCATTTCTGCATATGGGGATACATGCTCAGTAAACTTACGAATGTTATAAAAATGAGTTTGGAAAATATTAAGAAACTCTTAGTTAAAATATGGAATAAAAATCCTGATGAGTTCGTCCGTGCCTCCTGTGGGGCTTTCAACAAACATTTGAAGGCCGTAGTTCAAGCCAAAGGTGAAAGATTTGAATTAAAATATAAAATATTTATATGTAGTGAATACAGGAATTAAAATAAATTAAAATTTATTCACAATTAATCTTTATTTGAATATAATTTAATGCCAAAAATAATTCGTGAATTTTAAAATCAAAATAATTTTTGTTTTGTTTTCTAGAATAAAGATTAAATTTGATTAATTCCGATATGAGAATCTCCGCGGAGGTCTGACTCACAAGCACAGATACATATACACGAAATTCAATCTTAAATTTCGTTTTATTCTTTCTTCGCTACTTCTAATTTTAATTGTGAATATAATAAATTATATCTAGATTAGTGGTTTAGTTTAGCTACCTTTGACATGGCTGCCAACCTTGTATGCATGTCATAATCATAGTTATAATTAGTATTCACCCTATTATATTTCTCTCTGTTCTAGTCTTTAAGTCAGCCTCCCCGAGGCCTTTGCTTGTAGTACTTATACATAATACTTAATATGTTGTACCACACTGTGTAATTTTAATCTTATAGGTACCTTCTTAAATTTTATAAATTTATCTTTGCAGTTTACATGCTGAATTATTCTAACTCACTACAATGCTAGTCTGTAGACAGCTACTTAATACTCATTACGTTAGTCCCTAAGTCAGCCTCACCAGATTAGGCCTTAGATTTTAATACTTACATAGTACTTAATGTGCTGTACCTCATTACGTTAATATTAATCTTTGCCTTTAATTGTGGTTTACACGCTGAATTACTTTATCATACTGCACTGCTAATTTTTTTTGTGTTACTATGCTACATGTTACTCATGCTAATTTTAATCTATTTATCTTTACAATTTTAAGACTTACTTTACGTAAACAATGTATGTACTTATTTCTTAATATCTCAATCACTGTACACAATGTTTATGTACGTGGCTCTTATACCGGAGTGTATAATAAAGAAATTTTGAATTGAATTGTTGAGAAATACAGCAAATAGTAGAATAGGTATGCGATGATGGTACAAAGCAAAACCAATTTCCAGGTAAGAAAATAGCAATATCTCGACGTACATATTCGATAATATTTATAAAGAGGATAGAAAAAAATATCAAAATTCTGACATTTTTGGAGTCTGTTTTTTCAAGTTTCTATGAGCATGTAGCCTCTTAGAAGCATTGGAAACTTCATACACAGCAGCGGGAATAATGCGAAGGCGTAAGGGAACAATAATTTTAGAATAAACGTAAGCAATTCTCGCTTTATACAATTATCTGAAGAGGACTAGGAAAGCAATACAATATCCCAGTACTGCTCCTTTCCATTGAAATCCTTGTGTTAAATTACAATGAAGGGGGAGCCAAAAAGAGAGCACACTGTAAAAATTGTGCACAATTGTTGCCACAAAGCTTAGGTATTTATGCCTAAAAAGTAGGGAATATGCCCTAAAATACCGTGAATATTCCTTACATTTTTGGGTATATTCCCTACATTTTAGGGAAAAATACCTAACCTTTGTGGCAACAATTGTGCACATTTTTTACAGTGCACTCCTTACCTCCTTTAAGAGGTACCACGGATGCATCTAATTATGCTCCCATTTCCCCGGGGTATTAAATAAATAGGCTGTAACAGCAAATAAAAAATTCAATTGTCAGCATTAGAATACAAATAAATATATAGTTACATATTTTCTTAATTGCCCATTATGTACCAACTTTTGCAGTTACAATATTAGTTTTGAATACAATGCGAATTTCACACAATTTTAGATCAAGATAATTTATAGGCTGGTAAGTAGGCAGGTATACCTACCTATGTATATTAACCTTACGAAAATTATAATATCAATTAACTACACTTACCAATATTTACTCCAACAAAATACAGTTTTATAACAACAATAAAAAATAAAATAAAGCACTCTCAACTTTCAACAACAAATAATTTCATTTTTAATGCTCATCAAAATGACTTCAATTTCATTGCAATTACTATATAAACCTTTTGGCTTGATTGTACCTACTATAATTAATTTCTCTTTCTATCTCACTATAACAGAAGAAATATTTTCAGAATTAAACTTTAACTTTAAATCCGCACTAAAAAATTGTCCTGCTTCTCTTGCATTCTACTTACTTCTGAATCTGCTGCTGATCTGAAAAGTTCCCAGCACGCAATTAATTCAGAAGTAAAGAAGTTGTGTAAACACAAACTCAACACCACGAAAATGAAAACCAATTTGCAATGTAGTTGTACCCAACTTTCTTATATGTATACACATTCATCATTCATACATGTACATATTCTATTTATTTAGTAGGTATATAACGCGCCAGCGCCATTCTTAACGCGCACTTCTCCAATTTCACATCATTCCTCTTCCCCATCCTATTCCAATTGAAAAACATTATATAACCTATACACGCGTTGCGTTGCGGTTTCAGTGTGTGAGCAAGAACAAAGGAAAAAAATTTTCAGAAAAATTTATATATACATTCAGTTTCATTCTTTTGGGAAAATATGGTGGGGTAAATAAGAAGTATATAAATATTAAAATTCTATATACCTACATAATATATAAAGAACTAAAGTTTCAACAAACCCCGTTTTGCGTGTTTGTCAATTGTGAGAAAAGATACGAGTACATTAACGGAATTTACAATTTAAGACTCACCTTCACCTTTTTTTTTATTGCCATTCCAGTTGTCAATGCAGATTGCGATTGCAGGTAACATATGTATATTGCTATAACTTACCTTCAGCACAGTGAACAATTACGCAATAAAAAATTCCATCGAAATTATGACTGCTTTCTTCATGAATACAAAAACTTGTCCCAGTCATAGGTAAGCCAATGACCTGGGTAAAAGCTAGAACTGCAGAATCGCCGAACATGTGTGGTAAGGAGTAAAACTATAAATGACTTCACTTGTTTGAAGCGTATAAATATCTTTAGCCAAACGAAATGTCTGCATTGCATGCAGAATAACCTGAAGAACAAAAAAAAATTCAAGTGGAATTTGTTATAGAATGGCACCCTGATTTTATGAGGGCATGTTTGCGCTGCGGCTGCACTCTATCGACTATGACTGGAAGAATTGTTCAAATGGAAGTGGCGATGCAGCTGAGCAGGAACAACAAAGCACAACAGGGAAGGAAAGCTTTTAATAAAATAATAAAAGCTTTTGAATTACATAGTATTTGTTTTTTATAAGTACCTACTTAATTAAATAAATTTGATAATTAGGAAATGTGATTACGAGATAACTCTTCTAATTTGTAAACTAATTTGAGGGAATTATTGTCTTTTCATTAAATAATTTATAATAATATTTTTTTTGTTGAAAATTTACTTTTCGCCATCTTGTTTACAATTTAACTATCCCCGCGTTATACAGGCAAGTACAACTACGACATTACTTGTATGTGTAAGCCAAGCAGAAAACCATTCAAAGAATTATGTTTTCTGCCTGATGTTGCCTGCAACTTACAAAATAAAAAAATAAATTTTATTTTATTATTAATTATTTAATTCCATTGAATTTTCATCTCCAAATGAAGTAGGATTACCTACCTACATGCATTCTGAAAATGTCTAATGAAGTGGTGAAAAAGTTTTTTTTCTAGTAGAAGTTGCGTATTTTTAGGTGCCAATAAGGAAATGTATAGCTACTGTGTGAAGATTAGTGGATCATATGACTGGATTATATTAAAGAATTCGACGCCGGCGTGATCATTGTCAAACGTAGAACATAACATGAGGCAAATTATAATGATGACGATGATTGTGATTTTTATCGTATTTTATTACATTTAGGGCCGTATTCACGAAGCCATTTAATACAAATTTAATTTTAATTTAATTATAATTGACAGACAGCAATTAAATTTTTGTAGCTATTCACCAACCTTAAAAAAATAACATTTTCAGACCATCAGCTGCAAGATTTCCGAATTTGGCAAGTGACAGTTCTCGCGATAAGTTCATGTAATTTAAATATTACTTAAAAAGTTAAAAGAAGTTTTTATGTATTATTAAAAATAATTTATAATATATGTACCATTCGTTTTAATAAAAAATATCCCATATTAAGCAATTACACATTAAAAATGATAATCGCAATAACTGAGTTACGCACAGAAAAATCGGTCTGGGTATCACTTATATTCATCTGAGGTTGCTGTAGGTTGTCAAATTCAATTTCGATTGATGGAATTTTCCCTGTCTCTTAAAAGATTGTTTAAAACAGCTGTCACAACAATTACCATTATCGCTGTTGTGTACGCTACTCGCATTTCTACAAAAGAAAAATCAAATCAAAATCGAGTCATAGATGATTTCCACTGACATGTATATAAATGAACTGATCATTGAGCCAAAAATCCAAAGCAGTAATTAAGATTAAATTAATTTGTATTTACTTTTTACATCACTTGAAACTAAAAACCGTGGTTCCATTCACTGATATCGTAATATATCTAGACAGTTAAATTCTTGCTTCTTCATACTTTTAACAGCGCTATTAAAAATATATGACATTTGACTGCATGACACTTCAATCAGCTGATATCGAAATTAAATTTATTTAAGAGAGAGTAAGGCCTTACTTAAAATTAAATTAAAATTAAATCGACTCGGTAAGTGTGGTTGGTGAATAGCTTTAATTGAATTTTTTTTTAATTTTAGTCGGTGAATACGGCCCTTAAATAAGTAAACAGGAAGCGGCCTTTCTGTGAATGCAGTGTACATGAATAAGCCACTCGGATTAAACTTACATAATATAATGTCTTATTATGACATTTCTAAAAATCAACATTTCAGAGTTCCGGGAGTTCACCGACTTGTTTAAGTTTATTGGTTTTGTTCAGGATTCATATGAATCCGGATATTAGCAAAACCAACAAAAAATTATATGTCAACACATGTATGTATGTATATACCGACCTAAAGTTAGAATATATATAGCAAACAGGAATGGTGATAAGCAAGATTTTGCTTAATGAATTTCTGGTTGTGTTGGTAGTACATGTTTTACATGTATTTGCACGCCATCCCTATTTTAAGCAACTTGTCAATTTGCAAAAAGTAAATAAAGATTTTGAGCGGAGCATCTGTGGTAAAAAAATGTTCTTTTTCTACTTTATTTTGAAATAATTCACAAAATTAATTTATATAAATCTTTGTTTCTATTAACGAAAAAGATAATTTAGAAGGTGCACTTGCCACTGACATATATAACATGGACTGCTTGATTTTCTATTTCATATGGGTCAACTTTCTTTTGGCAGGGTATAACAATTATTTTAACTTCAAGTTTTACTATCGCTTTAATAATCATATTAAAAGTTCAACAAATTACAGATGCATTTGAAATTATTTCTATTCTTGGAAGTTTATCTCCTACAACATCAAATATTTTTTGAACTTGATTTTTAAAGAAATAAAATTAAGCAATTTCTGTCTACCTGCCCCTAAAAGTAGTTATGGGGGACAGAGAAAGGATTACAAATATTGTATTGCCATCTACTTCCATTCCATATATTCTTTGGGAAAACCACTGAACTAAAACTGGACTATGGTGAATTTATTATTTGAAGTTCAACGGAATAAAGAAGTTAAACCAAAAAGAGACAGCTATAGAAAAGTGATCCCATAATAATGTAAGCAATTTCATTAGTATCAGCAGTCCATTTTATATATGTCAGTGGCATTTGCCTGAAACACGATTTCCCTAGTTTCTAATGCGATTTATATTTGCAGCCACTGACCGAACACTTCATTTCTATTTTTTAATTGATATGAAGATTTTAACAGGCACTAGTGGCACTATAAAACTTTGCACTAAATAAACTTCAAAGATAAATATGTAGTTTTGAAAAGAATTGATTCGGTACTTTTGTTAAATTTCACAAAAGAATTTTAAATCGACTAAATCTGCTCCCAGAACAAAAGCACATTTGACAACTTGTCACTCAGTTTGTTCCTTCCTTCATCTCACTTACTCCTATGTATAATGTCCTGCTCTTGACAAATTACGCTCATGTACTCGAATTTTACACGATTCAACCATTCCTGTTTGCTATATATTCGAAGGACATAAATAAAAAATGTACCAGAGGTCTAAATTGCAGAGCTGGGCACAAGACTGTTAATCCGTTAATCGTTAATTAACGAAGTTAACTTTTTGAGTAACGCATTAACTTTTACGAATATTAGCGGACTCTTTTCCGTTAACTTTCCATAAGTCCGTTAACCGTTAATTGGGTACCTACTATTTATGACGAAACTGACATCACGCCGCGTAAAACATGCTCTTACTAGTTTGAGTCGTACATGTGTGTGGCTATGCGTACGTTCCGTGTTTAGAAGCTATCACGCATAGAAGACATCACGTTACAAGCTCAAGCATATCTCGGATCACTCCTACCGAAAACTGCAGCAACTGTATTTAAATTAAAGAATATCGAGGTTAGGGGTCTTGTGAATTGCACAGCTTTAGCCAATGCCTTATTACAGGGCATAAATAAAAGGTTTGGACCTCTTCTGGACGATGAACAATGCCAATTTGGCGCGACTTTTCACCAGTGATCTCCACTATTTTAATTCTTCCGTAATTTAAATTTGATTCCGAAATATTTATTATAACAAACTAAGATTTATTTACTATTTTGTTACTTATCTTCCATGTCCTACCTAAACTTCCCCAACCAAAACATTTTTTTATAAGCAAGGGTATTATACCCTAGGCACATGACGCACTAGAATGATCATTGGTCCAATTACGTAATTAATTGAATGATAATTGCTTGGTAAAGCAAGCTCACGCTCAAGCTTGACGGTAATTCGATTTGAGAGATAACAGTTCTCAATTTTGTAAATTAAAAACTGTGAATTGTAAAGTAATTGCGAAAAATTTAATCGAGCCTTGTATTGGATATATAATGTGAGAAAGTTTTTCAATAATTCGCTTTGGAAAATATTCAAAATTTGCCTTGAAAATAGTATCAGTAAATTTCACAATTGATATCGGACAGTGATGGCTTGAAAATCAGCTGATTTTTCCAATAACTTGCAGTTCCTCACCGCTGAAAGCGCACTTATCGACAAAAGGAATGACAAGTAATGCATAATTGCAAACGAATGAGCTTGTGGACGCGTAATTGGTGCAATGACGAAACGAATGATCATTGCGCCAATTATGCAATAACACACGAGCTATGCAACGGTCATTGCTCCGCCAATGATCGTTGATATGTTCCGTGTGTCTAGGGTATACGTTTAAAATGCTTGCTCATTTCATTAGTCCAATACTATGAAGATCACAATTACTATTCGGAGTTAACGATTAATGTTAACTTCCCTTAAATTTTCCGTAAAGTAACGCTTTAACGTTTAACGAAGTTAACTTTTTTAGTAACGGATTAACGAAGTTAATGTTTTCATTAACGGTGCCCAGCACTGCTAAATTGTAACAACTCGCAAACCAGCAACAAACTATATTCGCACATAATAATTAATTTTAAGCTGAAAAACTATTAATGTGCTTAAAATATTTGAAAGTTAAGATTTAAAATAAAATTAGGATAAAATTGTATAGACAAGAAATTTGTAATTAGGTAAAAATAATTTACAAGTAATTTTATACGAAACGTCAACACTTCAAATTAGAGGCGTATCTAGGTTTGATCATTTGGGGGAGCGAGCATATGAAAAAAAAGGCGCCACTGTATAAAAATAAATTTTATTTCATATTTTTACAAAAAAAAAAAAAATAATAATAATAATAAAAAAGAGACTTCAGCTTTAAGTTTTATACATAACATTCACATTTTATATTAAAGACAAACATAATAATAATCTATTATTTCAAAATAAAGTTAATATAAGTATGTACCTACATATGAATTATACATAAATAAGGCAACTACACCAGCCTCCTGCGTCTAGGTTTCATTCTTTAAATATTGTTTATAACCATATTATATTCCACTTCAGTAGCCAAACTGTCTGCGAGTCTAAAAATTCTATTGTACAAAATGTTATACAAGGAGGGAATTCTTTAAGATTGTTATACCATTGATAGATAAAAGTATATATAGTGGTAGGAAAGTGTGCTTGGGACCGTTGTCTCCTTTCATAGTAGAGTCCACAATTGGTAAAACTTTATAGTTTTCAAAAAATTTTTAAATGCTCATGTGTTCTAGTTCACCTAAGTTAGTTTTAAATTTAATAACATTGTAGGTACTTAACGTAATTAGTTTTTAAATAGGAACCTTTAACAGCAGTCCGTACCAAGTTTTGCAAGTTTCATACATTTTTCAATGCGAATTTCTGGCAAACTATTCGTAGCAGAAAATGATTTATATCTTAAATTGAAGATAACGAAGAGGGCTAGTAAATAACGTCGGAAAAAATAACAAAAATTGCATTAGAACAGAGATATTAGCTCGGAAACTTGTAAAAAATAGTAAAAATTGAAGTTTGTTTTTTTTTTAATTACTTGACCCTAATAGTACTTGTTTTTTTCTACCGATATTTCACCGACGAGAAATTGCAATATTTCGTTGAAAGTTGTGTTGAAATACAATACAAAATAGTATATTTAACAATTATGTGCAAAAAAATTTAGAAGACTTAATTCTCGTTAAAATTTTTTAATTTATTTGAACTGCAAATATTCATTTTTCGTCAGAAATTATATAATTTTGTCGAATGTTGGGTTTCTGTTTTTTTACACTAGATGTCGCTAATGTGGTCTGTGGTCTAGCCTAATTTTATTTGAATTTTTTCACTTTCAAGATACAAACCTACGTATAATAAATATTATTGCCTACTGGTATCTAAATTGAAACTTTTGCTGAGTACTGATACTGACTTCTCTTGAGAAAATTTAGAAATATTGTAAAATTTTACACATGATGTCATCTATAGCCAAAGGCCAAAATTCTACATAAATACTTCTATACAAAAGGGCTACACGTTCGTTTGTACTTAGAAAAATATACTAAAACCACATCAAGTGACTGCATTAATATTACAAGCGAATTCCAGCGATTTTAATTATAAATACGTACACAATGTTGCCTAATTGTTTAACGAATAATCAAAAATTATAAAATTTTCCTGAAAAAGTTGTTATTTTCCTCTATCAACTTTTGAAAAAACGCTCCTCAATTATCAACAGAATTTTTTTCCATCTGTTGAATATAAAATTTCTGGGACGAAATGCAGAAAAGCGAAAATACGGTATAGGAAAATCAATTCTGCCTAATTATTGGCAGAGTTGGAACTACCAACATAAACCACCACTTACTGACCGTTTTCTTATGCCATTTGATGTTTTTATGTTGGCTGCAGATGCAATCACCGCAGGAAGAATAACGTAAAGATAGTATGTTCCATGCTCTGTCCCTCTTGACCATACGCACGATTCAGGTAAAAATAACCTTTTGAAAATTGAAGTCGGAATGAATCTAATTTCTTTTAAGAGTGTTTATAAACGATTAACATATGACTTGAACACAAGAAAGATATGTTTTTAATATAATTCGATTTTGGTGTGTAAAATGTAATCTGATTGGTTGAGTTTTACATGTTTTTATGTAGTAAACGTTTTAAAAGGTGCTCAAACTCTGATATACAGAAACACAATATTTTGTGTGCCACATGAAATAGCTAATCGCTCAGTCCATTGTTATAAGTCAGTGGCGCATACAAATTAAGAGGAAATATTTTAAAAAAGTTCGTAAGAAAAATGATCTATGCTCATAAAAATGTGTAGTGGCCCAGAGAATCGAATCAAACCAACTCTTTTTGGGGTGCTGCTGGCGAAAATTTCTGAAGAAAAATTTTCAAGAAAATTCTGAGGAATAGTCTCATAATAAGAGTTTCAATAACAATTTTTATTTTAAAGTTAATTATAACTGTTACCGAAAACTTTTATTATTTTAAGTCTCTTTAAACTCTTTTTTATACTTTTATACTTTTAGCTCCGTGCTAAGAGTTATCAGAGACTTTTATTATTATGACTTTTTATAAAACGCCCATAAGACATTCAAATTTTCTAGTCTTTTTTTCTAGTGTAATAACAATAATATTTTCACGTTTAGAAAGTTTTTCTTTTTTTTCTTAAGGTAATAAGCCAACTAACTAACTAGAAGACTTGAAAAGTGAATTGAAGTGAGTGAAGGAGAAAAGAAAAGTGTGTTTTTCTTTATTAAGTTAGTGATTAGAAAAAAAAACGAACTGTGATATAAATTCAATTGTACATGTCAAAAGATTAAACAAAAATTTCAAATGTCAGATAGACTAGGCTATGTACTAATTATTTGCATATAACCTTGTTTCACTTTATTTCAACTCCTTTAAATCCCACTGTTTCTATTTCACCTATTACTACTACTACTGATACTAGATGGATTACGAACTACCGCACATTACAGTTGACTTTTCACTGATTAATCTCTATTGTTAGCAGAATGGCTTGAGCATAGTAGGGAATGCTCGAATCCCGACGAATGAGCTAATTAATTATCTTATGAATTATTCTATCGAAGCATTTAACTTTTCATTGGAAACTATAAAATTTATTGGAATATTTCATTCTTCATGATAGAATTTAATGCCTCTTTCACTCGAATTGGAATCAGTTCAGGAAATCCGAGTCAAAAACGCCATTAATACAGAACTAAATATTTCCTTTCTTAAAGTAGAAAGTTTTCCGTGCCCCAAGGTTAGGTGCATGAAATGAAATCTATCCAGAATATATATACTCGGTGTACACCAAGTATAGCTCTACTAATTAAAGTGATGCAATATGTAAAAGAAAACAATCTTCAGTTGCGAGTCTCACGGTATATCCTAATGCTTACAAATAGTTTTTTTTCTTCAGCTCAATTTTACTTTTCACGTACGGCGCGGCGGTAGAACAACAATAAAAGACCAATAATAAAATTTTGAACCTATTTTAGCCTGCATATAGCAAAAAAATTCAGTGAAACTATAAAACTAATCGTAAGGAATTAGAGTGCAAATATTTCTTAATGTAAAAATATAGAATAAAATTAATATCAGTACAGGGATAACAAATTTAAATCCAACGTACCGTTTGGCTCCATTTTTGCTATTGTTGGCAATATTTTCTGACCATTTCCATTTGTGATATTTGACTTTGTTGTTCGCTTGAGCAGTAGATCGTCATCTGAATTACTTACCGTGAGATCAACCGTTTCATTGTTTGTGGTTGACGTAGGTTCATTATTTGCTGTTGCTGCTGGAATTGGAGTAGTAGAAAGAATAGTTACGGCAGTTGGTTTTGTAGTTATTTTGACTTCTGGTTCTGTCGTTATAACCTCTAGATCATCTGCGTGTCATTCCTCATGATATGTGTGCTCCAAGATCCATCATGGTGCAATTGAATTTCATTGTCACCAAGGGACAGCAATGATGAAGCAAAAAATTCTTGAAAATATCCATCGATAACTAGAGTATCGCCGATGTCTACGAAATTCTTTTGGTTTATTCCTTTGCGATGTGGCTGACTGGATGATTTGACAAGAAAAGAAGATTGTCTTCTTCTTCTCCATCAACGACAAGCAAGAATCCTCCGATCTAGGGTGCGTGCGGACAGTCGGTATGGCAGCCGGCCGGCATACGTGCTACAGTAATTATATGTAATATGCAGTACGCTACGACCATAACATTAGTTCATAACTGTTTCCAGAGACTTATATTCATTTAAGTCGCATGATTAAAGTCTAATAAGGCTTTAATCTTTTAAATTTCTCGATAACAGTTTGATCAATATTTTACCAGTCAGTTAAAATAGTTATAGAAGACTTTAACTTATTTAAGTCGTTAGTAGGAAGGCGCCACATTTTGATGATTTGACTCAGGGGGAGCGATCGCTTCCTCTGCTCCCCCCTAGATACGCTTCTGCCTCAAACAACAAATAGAGAAGTGCAGTTGTTATGCCAAACATTGTTGTCATGCGCGTTTAAAAACCGTTCTTTGGTGCCATGCGCAAGTCATAAGCTGTATAAACAACAATCTAAAGGCTTAAACACAAATTGCGATGACAGAGCGGCAGATGGCAGTGGAAAATTCGCTGTCAAAACAGGCAGTCGAAAAATTGGGAACACAACCCAGTAGGAAAAAGTTTCCTGATTCATCGCGGAGTCAACGATATTTTCTATCGTTGACTTATCTCTTTCGATTATTTTGAATAGAGTGGCAGTTTTTCAACGTTGAAGTCATCAATCCTTTGCCATACACTTGTCATAGTTGAAAAAACAATGAATATGTAATACATGACTCAACAATGACAAGCGGTAAAGGACACAACGTTGCAACGATGCATATATGCCTAGAATTGGCCACAAACACGTTCTACTACACTTAAAAAGAGGAAAGCCATAAATCCCTTCATACTTCACTTCATCATATCCACTTTTTAAAACACTTTATCTCTAAATAAAGAAAGTGCCAAGGAGTCATTATTGTTATAAGAGGACATGGATCAAATTTTCACTAAGTTTTCGTAGAAATGGGTAGGTTTAATTGAGATTTTATTTTAGAAGCTCATCCATAGCAGCTCTACTTATGATGTTATATTTCACTACCCACGTGGCTGAATTATTAGGCAAACTGTTTTTCATATACTCTTCACATATGACTCAACGCTGACTATACTATTATCAATTACAAATTATTGCCTCAAATTATGATGACTTAATCCGCAAATTCCACGCTATTTCATCCTTGACAAGGCCTTGATGATGCAACAATACATACTTACACACTTAAAATATTTCAACTATACATGCTCATTTTCTTTATACTGTTGACATATAGAGTAAACGATCAATAATGAAGCATTGTTGACAGGCAGTGATTGGCGATTGTGAAAGAAGATTCTGAAATTTCATTTTTTATTTGTCTCGAGCATTTTAAGAAGAGATTTTTATCGAGAATATTTTATATTATATTGGAAGAAATGCAATGGACCAAAGGGTGAAAAAAAAAACTGAAAATACAGAAATGAATTAAATTAACATCAAAATATCACAACTTTACTATTTGTATTTAAGCGCCTCGCAAGATCAATCCAAACCACGTTTTTTTTGCCCAGTTGTCTGTACTGCTTGTCTTGTAAATCATTAATTATTTTATGATTTCGCACTTCCTAAATCAATTTTTCCTCTAAGCTCATTATTTTAAAATTACCGCGGCGTGCTACAAACTCAAAAAGACAAAACTAAATGCAAAAACATTTTCGTTAGTTTGATTTTATTGGTAGTAGTGCAGCGAAAAAGGGAATTAGAAATCGATCAATCCCGGCCTCAATTTCGTTGCCCGTCGTAATTTGGTGCATTCGCATAAAGGTGAAAGCCCAATGAACGCGGAAGGCGTCGCGTCGCTTTGACAGTTCTCCGCGGCAGACGCGTGTAGGATTTGAGGAAGGCCCAATGGACGTCGCGTTGGTACTCTTAAGATTTATTTATAAAAAGAAAAACTGATAGAAAAGTTTGAGTTATTATTTAAAAGTGAAATAGTGGATATATCAGAGTTATTAGATGTGGCAGTTCTTGAATTTGCAGCTTATTAAGCATATAAACAGTTTAAAATCAATCAAAAGAACTGTCAAAGCGGCTGCCGCGCGTTAAAAGTAGAACATTGCTCTACTTTCGCGTCGAATCCGGCAAGCGCGGCAGCCATTTGGCCAGCACGAACTTAAACACGTATATTCTATTGAACTGTCAAAGCGATGCGACGCCTGCCACGTTCATTGGGTTTTCGCCTTAGGACGCTGTGCTTTTAGAAGCTTGACAGAGGCATTTCGTCGTCGCTTCTCGTCACCCATCGCAATTGTGTTTAAAACCCCAACTTGACTCGATCTCTTTTCAAGTTTGGCAGCACAACGACTCACTTGATTAGTCCTATTTCCTAGTAACATAATTCATATTGAGAAATTTTGGTTAACGACTAAATTAAATATTCCTATTGTGGGTATCGAGTGCAATAAGAATATATTACTAATAAATTAAGCACTTTATTTCAGTCCTTAACCAAAATTATTATTAAATTATTTGTTTGTTATTTAGTTAATTTTGTGTCTGCAATTGTTTCTAGAGTTCGGAATCATGTCTCTAGAATGGCTTTAAAGATTCAAATGTAGGAAAATGTTTACATTGTTCACGTACGTTTCTGCTAGCAAGCTTTGCACTATATGTGAATTAGGATTGTATTCAAATGCTTAGTGGAGACTTGCAATGTTTCGAGTTCATAGATGCATTCGCAGGTCTTGTCAGCGCAGTTTTTATCGCCTCGGCTAACTCTTGTGTCGCTTTAAATAAATTGAACAGGATTTTCACCTGAGCATTTATTAATATTCGGTTGTCATACCTGTCGAGTAGTACTTGCTATGTATTTTCATAACTCATGTTGGTCAATGGAAATTAGCGCAACAAATGTTCTGCTTTTCCAACAATACTTGTTTTCAAATAATGCAATTTTTGTACTGGAGATAAAACAGAATTTTTGTGGACAAGAGAGTGCAACAATTATGAAAGGACTGCCACATATCATAAGAACCTGAGAATGTCGGTAAAGTGATTCTTGGCAATTTTAGAACATAGAGGAAGCTTATTTTTCCGACTAGAAATTTTATTCATCATTTGGTTCATATGCATTTAATACTTCTCGGAAAGAGCGTCGGAATTCATAGTAGTATTTATCTTCCGCTTTAGAGAACTTGTCCTCTGTGAAATAGTCATACTATTCACGATCGCTTGCTTGAACTATTGCACGAGTGCTCGTGTAATCTGGCCAGATATCTTTTAAGGCTATCAGGTGCCTAGATATTAGTTTTTTGGCTCGAGGTAGCTTGTTTAGCCACAGGTTTAGAAGAGTGAGAATATAAACCAATAGACTTTAAATCTTACTGCTAGGAAGGACCGGCAAGTGCAAAAAGAATTAGGGGATGCGCAGTGCTGCCAAGGGAGGATACAAGCAAAGGAAAGGCCGTGTATATGCTCCGGGTTTCGTGTGCTGAACAATATGCATACTCTGATTTCTGATGATAGTGCGAGTTCATAGTGAAGCCTGCATGTATACGACCTAGTACGACTGCTTGGAATTAGTACTTTGGTAGCTTAAGATTACAGGCTGTAGTATCAAGTCTCTCCTAACTTGAAGGGAGGATCATAACCTTCTCGTGGTCCACTGCTGTCACTTATTTATAAGTGCTAATATGGTTAAGCCCGAACGGAGGTACCATTAACGTTTAAAGATCTGCACGCAAGGTCCACTGGGAGTTCTCATTATTATTATTAATTACGGGGATGCAGGCAGGACTCCTGCCTCTCATCTTGTCACCGCGACCTATAAGATCTTTTGTGACATTACCCCTAAATGCTCTAGGGCGCCCATTCGAACTTAAGATCTTTGATGAAGCTTGAAATATTCTTGGGGGCCATTTTTCCGACATCCTCTGGCAATGGAAATGCCTTTCCTAGATGTCTTAGTCTTATGCGGCACAGAGCTTCACAGTCACACAGGACATGTTCAGCGGATTCATCGTCTTCCAAACAGAATCGGCAGGTCTCATCATCTCCCTTACCCATCTTCTTAAGATGGTATCTAAGTGGATAATTCCCAGTAAGTAGGCCCGTTATGAGCCTTAGTTCCTTTCTGCTGAGTGTGAGGAATTCTTTTGTCCTCTGCTGCGAATCCTTTATAAGTCTCTTTGTTTGTCTCAGCCCCGGGGTATTTTCCCAGTATTCCTTCTTAGTTCTGTCCTCCCAAAGCCTGATCTGAGCTGAGAGGTGACTCTTTGGCTGTCCACAGACAGGCTCAGGGCCAATAAACGGAGATTTGGTTCCTTCCTTTGCAAGGCGGTCCGCAATCACGTTCCCCTTAATGCCTTCATGTCCTGGTACCCAGATCAGTGTCACCTTATTTGTCTCAGCTAGTTGTTTCAAGAGAGTAAGAAAGTCCCAAGCCAGCTTAGACTCAAAGGTAAACGAGTTTAACGCTTTAAGTGCTGCTTGGCTGTCTGATATTATGTATTATTTTGCTCCACGCATATTCTTGTGAATTATTTCGCGAGCGCAGAGTTCTATGGCTTGTATTTCTGCCTGACTTGGTTGGTGAGGCCCCCAGTGCCTTTGTGAGATGGTATCTTGCCCAATATATGCCCACACCTGCTCTACCTTCCATTTTGGACCCATCCGTGTACCATTTTAAAGATCCTTTTTCAAAGGGCAGGTGCCCCGTGTGCCACTGTTGACGGTCCCCCAAGATCAAAGTTATGGCGTTTCGGCATAGCGCCTGAAATTAGGTTAGCCACCGGGTCCTCTATGAAATCCTGGAGTACTTTCAGGTGGCGAACCAAACTCTTTATACTTTGGAGGTTTGCCCGTTGTAGCCTGATTGCACTAAGTATGGCCTGCTCCTTAATATGCAAATGTGGGAGTACTCATGATCGTATGATCATGTTATACGAAGCCATACCAATTGGGTAGCCGACATTGCTAACTTGGTACTACGGGGTTGAGGAGCCCCGAATAGCGCTGCACTTAGTAGCAATATTCGCCTCAACATGGGAAGGCCCCCTTGTGGGAGCATCGTAGTGGTTGTGATAGAAGAAATTTGTTGCTTTGTTGGAATGGTTTAGATTTAAGATCGCATGGTATCTCCCAGAGTGGAAACTGTAGTAGGGTATGAATGGCAAGGAGGTTATCATACAAAGAAGGTATGTGTTCGAGAAATAAACTCTGCGAAATAAAATACAAGATTTTCGACTTTGTGGGTACTGTAGGAGGGTATAATGGCGACGTGCGTTACTGTCCATTATACAGATAATTTAAGCACTCATGAAAGTCAGAATAATAAAATGTCAAACATAATTCGTGTTGCTAAACTGAATCTTAAGATCTTCGAGACAAAAGTGTTTTAAAAGTCAGAATTTCTTAAACATCATTTGTTACTAAACTCAGCCTTAAGAATTTTTCTTTAAGGACAATCCAGGGCCATCCGAACGCACTTGATTAACTTGATATATACAGGGTATCCCGTAAGTCGACGTCAAGCCGGAATCGGGTTATAGACCAAATCATAATAGTTATCGAAAAAAAAATCTTAGTCATGTAATTTTTCAAATTATAGACTTTTCTTTTGTTTCCGTGAAAATGTACACCTTGTGATGGCTTTTTAGCTCCTGTTGGCTCCTTTACTCTTTTTCGATTTTATTTTTCTTATGTAATCCCGAATAGTGCTTATGTAACCTGCTGCTTTAAATTCTAAGCCTACTGTTCCAGCTTGGAAGAAAATGTCATACTTTGCCGAACCAAGAATATAAAATTAATATTTCACCCAACTTTAACTGACTGTAATGAAAAAAAATGTACTACGCCAGTTTGGCAAGTAACTTTAGAAGTTGACGCATTTAATAAGGACTCTAACACTTGCTACAATATTTCTTAGATTACGGCAAAAAAAAAATTTTTCTTCAAGAAACCCAGTTTCGAATAATTTCTTTTCACCTACTAAAAATGATTCTAGTGTACCCAAAGCTTGCCGTAAGACCGTGACTTTAAGCTTCTAGTTTGACTGAGATAGAGAGTCAATACATGAAGTGTCAGTGAGATAGATAGTGATGCTTTCAAGTTAGAGATCCTAACTTTGTGTTGAATTTAGGACAAATTTTCCTTAAGTTTAAAATTAAACACCAATTATTTGGATGCTAAGATTTATTATTTACAAAAGATATTCAAACTGCCTTGCTTCAGCTGCAATACAAGTTCGACCTCTTCTTAAAAAGGATCGGGTTATCAGACGGGCAAATCTTCCATTGTTGACAAATTCAACTGCTTCCGTAATTCTGGAGCTCATGTTTTTGTAACATTCGGTGAGATATACTTTTAGGCACTCCTGTGCTTTCCTGGATTGCACGTAACGAAGAACTTGGGTCTTCTTCAATTGCTTGAAGTACTACGTCCTCGTAAGGTAAGGAACTCTTCCTTCACCATGTACTTGGTTTGGAAGTCGGCCCTCTGTGGAGAGCAGACGGTACACATTTGTAAAAACTCAATGGTTTGACAAGCTAGCGTCACTATCTTGCCCACTCACATTTCATGCAATGACTCTCCGTTTCACTCAAACAAGAATCTTAAAACTACGGTCTTACGGCAAGCTTTGGGTACACTAGAATCATTTTTAGTAGGTGAAAATAAAATTTTTTGAAAGTCGGTTTCTTGAAGAAAAAATCTTTTTTTTTTCGTAATCTAAGAAATAGTGTAGCAAGTGTTACATTTTACAATCCTTATTAAATGCGTCAACTTTTAAAGTTACTTGCCAAACTGGCGTAGTACATTATTTTTTCATTACAGTCAGTTAAAGTTGCTAAATTTCTCTTGAGCAGTTGGCTTAGAATTAAAAGCAACAGGTTACATAAGCACACGGGGTTACATAAGCAAAATAAAATTGAAAGTAAAGATTTGTAGCAACAGGAGCTAAAAAACCATCGCAGGGTGTACATTTTCTCGAGGACAAAAGAAATGTCTATAAAAATACACGACTTATATTTTTTTTATATTTTTCTGGTAACTGTTATGATTTGGTTTATCCCCCGATTCCGGCTTGACGTCGACTTACGGGACACCCTGTATATATCAAGTTAATCAAGTGCGTTCGGATGGCCCTGGATTGTCCTTAAAGAAAAATTCTTAAG
Source organism: Dioctria linearis (assembly GCA_963930735.1). NCBI lineage: Eukaryota > Metazoa > Arthropoda > Insecta > Diptera > Asilidae > Dioctria > Dioctria linearis. The sequence continues at coordinate 239,932,636 of OZ005742.1, forward strand.
GCTGAGTTTTGTAACACATGATGTTTAAGAAACTTAAAGAGGAGAGTCTACAGTTTATAGTTTTTATAAAAAAAAGTATGTTGACGACCTTTTTTCAAAAATAATAGAGGTTAAATTAAAAAACAAGGTAAGATAATCCGAAATTTTTAGTTTAGACAACCATAATTCATGATTGGAGAGGGGTGTGGAGGTGGTTGAGCTTTGGAAAGGCCATGAAGTTCTGCATACAATAATCTCTTAAGTGTGACCGTACACCCTGTAGTTTATAAGATACAGGGTGTTTTGTGAAAAACTGTTTTTTTTTCTTAATCACCCTGTAACTCCTAAACGGTTGATATGCCCCCCCTGCCATAAAATTTTTGGTTCGTCTAAGTGAGTACTATCACCTTCCGCTCTACTGACCTCCTAGTGGGAAACACCCTGTATTCTGCCTCATGAGGGCGCTGATTGTAGCTTGTCTACTAATCCGTGCATTAAGACTGCCGTGAGATTAAGGCTAACAGCTAGGTGCTCACATTAAACCCCCGACACATTTCTACTGCGAAGGACCATAAAATGTTCTACAGAAAAAGAGTTTTTCGATCCAGCGATCAGAGAGGTCTCATCAGTGATGTTATTTCTGATCGCCTACCACAAAGTTCGATGATAGAGGTCACGCAATTGATGATTTATATGGCAGATTTCTCACTGCAATTTTCAAATTAGGTGATTATTCCCCTTGTTGCCATATGCCACTCGGATAGCCTAAGTAAAACTTTAAACTGGAGATTTTTCATCTATAGTAGACTGAAACTCACTGACTGAATTTGAAAGTGTATTGAAATCAGAAAAAATCGAACTTTTCGGCCCAATTTGAAAAGTGCAATGAGAAATCTTGCTACCATATAATTCATACTTGCTTTTGCTAAAAAGTATTTATATGGGCAATTGGGTGACCTCTATCGTCGAACTTTGTGGTAGACGATCAGAGATAACCACACTAATGAGGCCTCTATGATTGATGGGTCGAAAAGTTCATTTTTTACTGCATTTCAACGCATTTTATAAATTCACTGAAATTATTTTCAGTCTAATATAGACCAACAATTTTGCGACCACAATAAATGAACAAAGAGTGGTGGAAATTATAACGCTGGTTTAGAGTCAATGATTTCATAGACTTGTTCTCCTGTTGACCATGTTTACTGCAGTCGAACTCATACTCAAACTAAATCGTCACAATTCAATAAATACGACTTATTTTAAAAGACCACAAAATATGATTCCAAATGTATCTAAAAAGTTAAATTCAATATTCAATAAATACAAAGGAGTTACTAGAATTAAATCGAAATTATGATAGACAGAATTTTGTTTTAACTGACAATGTACTCACCTGATCAATATTTGACACTTGCTCTAATTGGTGTTCTATTTTATTGAGGTTTAGAATTGGGATATTTTTGTTTCACTCGATATCCAAAACAAGTCTTTTTTCTAGTCGACACCCAGAATAAAGTTGATTGTTATTAACATTTTTATTACAGTCGATACCCACAATAAGAATTTTTATTGCAGTCGATGCCCACAATAAAGTGTTTTTGTTATTAATTTCATTATTGATAGATACTCACAAAATAAAATATTTATTCCAGTCGATACCCAGAATAAAAATCGCTATTTCAATCGTTAATCAAAATAAAGTTCAATTTATTAATATGAAGTATGTTACTAGGAAATAGGACCAACCAAATGAATCGTTGAGCTGCCAAACTGGAAAACAGATCGAGTGGCGTCAGATTGTTGTTTATATAGCCCGTGATTTGCGCACGGCGCCAAAGAAAAATCTGCAAAGGTACATGGCAATAATTGTTGGCTCCTTTTTCTTATTTGCTGTTTTAAGTGTTGCCGTTTCGTATAAAATTGTTTATAATTTTTACCTATTTACAAATTCCTTGCCTATTCAATTTAATCCAATATTTATAATAAATGTTAAATTTCAAATATTTCAATTCAAGCACATCAATAATCTTACAGATAAAAAGTAATTGTTATGTGCGAATGTAGTGCGCTGCTCGTGTTCATTGTTGCTGGTTGGCTCGTTTCACTACGGAGTTGTTACAATTAAGACCTGTGGTACATTGTTTAGGTCGGCATTTGTTTTAATTTTCAACGATAGCTGAACACCATCATTTCAATTCAATTTATTTGCTACTTCCATATATCTGTACATATACTTTTGTTATTGCAAATACAAATTATCTACATAATATAAAACGTGATCTTTTGTTGACAAAGCTTCGATCAGACAAACACATAGCACTTGCTGTTGCATCTTCGGGAATTGCTGTTACATTGCTGGCAGCTAGCGACTAAGTCCATTATACGTTTAAATTACCGCTGAATATATCAACAAATGAGAATCCTGTATGCAAAATATCATTCCAGCCTTAGAATTTGGGATTGGAATTGAAAGTAGAAGCTTACTTGAAACCAAAATTGAAAAGCTTTCGATTTTTATAAATATGCATGTGCATTTGCTTCAAATTGGAAATGGAACGATCCCAAAAACCAATGGAGAAATAATAAATTTCAGAATTTATTCGAAAAAAATCATCTAGAAAAGTATTTTAAATAGTGTTTTAACCCGATTTCAATAGCGTACTACGTACATATATTAACTTCGAAAAAAAAATTTCCTTTTGTTGACTATAAATCATTTATTTGCAAAAAATAAAATGTTCTCTTGTTTTTTAATAATAGATTTAGATCTAGCGTATTGGCAGCAATGGAATGTTAATGTTAAAATTAGAATTAGAGATGAGTCGAAGATCACGCCAACGGCGCCGACGTTAGCATTGTCAGGCCAACCATACCTGCAGTACTGCTCCTAAATATTTTTCACATAAAACGACCCCTCTGACGACTTTGTTAATATAATTCAGTCTATAGCATTCGCTCCTATCGACATGAGTGGGAGTATTTACCATTTCACAAACGTACATACATATTGTTACGTGTAACAAAAGGAGACAAGTGGCATCTATTGGAAATGGAAACTTCGCGGATTAATTTCACTTCTGACACTAGTTGTTGCGAGCGTGGCTCTTAAGTTCATTGTTTAAAACACAATACTTCAGATATAATTCGCAGTTCTTTTATTTAACTCTACTCTATACTTTTATAAAATTCACAAGCAATTGCCAATCAACTCTACTTTAATTTTCGCTAGTACTTCCAATTATCGCAATCCAATTTGAACAGCTTCGCCTATTTATCCACTTTCACTTGTATTTACTGCACCGCTCCTGGCGGTGACAAGTGATGTATTTATAATCTATTGTCCAGAACATTCACGAAGATTTCATTCCAGAAACATCGATTTTCCGAACCTAAAGTTGTTTACTGTCCGAACCTTATTACTCATCTTACGCGAAGTTTAAATTTCCAATAGATGTCACTTGAATGTTTTTGTTGCATGCAACATATGCATGTTCGTTTGCGATATTGTGGAATGATTTATATTCCCCCTCATGTCGATAGGAACGAATGCTGTAGGCTGAATTATATACCTAAAGTCGGCATAGCTGTCGTTTATTCCAAATTAGAACTGCGAACGTAAATATTACAAAGATGCACTGCTACTAACTAACTTGCGTACTGAAAGTCATGGGGGGTAGTTCAAGATAGATAGTAATTTGAAATTTTTATGTTTACAAAATGATGGCAAGTATTGGCGTAGCGCATTCTTTAAATTAGTAAATTTATACCACAAAAAAATTCTGAAATAAATTAACTTTAACGGCAGTGTTATGAGTGCATTTTATAAATTAATAATAGGTACGTTCTTTTTTTTCGGTACAGAAATTAAGCTCACGTGACTATTAATATTCTAGCGATTTAGTACTTCTTTGGTACTCTAACGTAAAAAAATAGTACACAATTATAAGCAGAGATAATTGAAAAAAAAAAAAACTGGCCAGCCATTCTGACGTCCAGTAATCTCGTTTTGTGATTATACACCAGTAAAAGTCATCCACCATTTCAAACTATTTAAAGTTTTCAAATTTTTTTTAGGGTTACATAAATACGTACCTCAAAAGAAATAAAACTGAGCCCTCATATGATCATTCTTGCGTTCAACGTCTAAAACAGAGGAAAAATTTTGCAATATTGGGTAAGCGAGCAATACTTTGACAACTTCTCGAAGGTTTAAATGTATTTCTGTTTTTAAGAATAATAGAGGAAAACGGCCTCAATAGAACAAGAAATTTATTGCAGCCGGTTTTTTTTATCTCACTAATTGAGAGAATTGAGAAGTTTTCATAACCCGCGACTGAAAAAATCAATTTCATTTCATTACACCCCCCCCCCCCACACACACACATACATACACACATAGGAGTAGCTGAAAGAGTATAATCCCAAAATTCACTTCTGATTGTGCACCCTTCTACAAAAGAGTTTTATAAAAGATGTGTATTGTGATAACCCAGTAGTTTCAGCCAGTTCTTTCGATTGTTGTTTTAATTTTAGAGAAGCCCAAAGATATTAACTCTAGATGGCGTGGAAAAAGCTCCATACTTCTTTTTATCATAACTAACAAGAATTAATGTTATTTCCTTATTTAATATTTTTCATGAATGCTAATAAAAAACAAGAGGTATTTTTTGGAAACTTCATGATTTAAAAACCAAAAAGGCCGTTAATTTTTAGCGAGTTTCGAATCAACCTGATGGTGCAACAGGTGTCTTGTTTTTCGAATTTGCTATTTCGACAACAATTGTTTGCATGTTTGTTGATTTGGCGTTGCTATGGAAAGTTGTCATATTAATTTCCAAGTTCGAATTGCACTCTGCGCTGCTTCTGTCTTGGGGGTGATACCTTAGATCATATAACAAAAAGGATATGCTATGAGGAAGAAAAACTTGAGCATTTTTCTGCATGTAGTAGAACCGCATCGATGTATTCGTTTTAGTCATGGAAGTAGTAAACTACGATATTTTCACACCGGGCGAATAATTTAGTGGTTGAAACTTTATTAAGTATTGAAGAAATTCAATAGAAGAGATCCCATTATATCACAACATTTTTAAATTAATTTTTAAGTTTATAATTTTATAATATTTTTATAACTTTTTACATTTTTACGAATTTTCCTAGCGCCCCGATTATTTTCTGACAATATTTTTTTGCGTTGCCTTTGTATAGCTATTGTAACTTAAGACGACAATGACAATTCAATTGTACACAAACAAACCGGCATTGGAAAATGTTAAATGTTTTCTACGGCTGTTTATTTCTATAAATATTTCACTCTTATTTTATTTAAAACACTATAATTTATTATTAAAAGAATTAAGCTTGCCTGCAAAATGATTTCCTAAGAGAATATCACCGGTTGTTTCTGCAGCACAGCACAGCGCACTTCATCGGGATAATTCAAGACTCTGGAGTCTCGATTAAATAAAATCCCGTTCACAAAACAATATTTCACTATTGTACCACACTACTATTAAGTAAAAATAACTTTTAATTAGTTGTTTACTACAAAATCGCTAAATCAAACCCGAACTTCTGTCATAAAATCTGAAATGTCAGAAATAAATTAGAATTGTAGAACTGATGAATAACAAGGCGATACCCCTCCGTATCACAAGAAAAAAATGCTTATCACACGTACACAAATTTACCCAGCATAGCCTATCCTTATCGTTATACCTATGACGTAAGGGTGATACTGATCTTTTGTCGTACTTGAATGTCAAAATATACGCCTAAATGAAATGAACTGAAATGAACTTTCTTACTGATTTTTTCGTGTTTTTATTCAGGTCAGCAAGCCTTGAATAACGTAGAATGAACTGAAAACTGACACTTCAACATGACAAATTCATTCAAAATATTATTTCGAATTTAAGCACTTGTATTGCTCTAACTAAGAATATCCATTTACCACAGTATACAGTTTTTAACTATGTAGTAGTAGCATGAGCTTTCATTTTAATCAAGTTAGCAACGCCTATCAATAATACTATGGTGTACATGAAAAAGTGTTTAGGAATGGAAGGAAAATAACACGGTTTTCTGATGTTTTTGATTTAAAAACAAACGCAACACCTTTTTTTTAAAAATCTAAGCCTGGTTTCATAGAAGTTTCTAATATTTTGCCGAAGGTTTCATCAATATCATAAAAATTGTGGAAAATAAGGAGGAACAAAATGCTTGGAAATTTATTCAGCCTTAATAAAAATCTAGAGATCTGCAGAGCAGCCCAAAAGCATTATTTGTTTTACTTGGAGCGGCTACTAAACTCTTCCGTATTGAGGCAAAGGGAATCAGTTTAACAGCAGTTGCACATTTTTTGCAATTTGGGTTTGCGTCACTTCAGGGTATTTGGAATATATTGCAAGCAGGCATATTACAGTACGTATGTATTTGAGATATGGCCAAGCGTTGCGAAAGTTATCCTGGTTTAGCAGTCAGGTCCACAGTAACCCTGGGAGGAAAAACTGGATAATATAGGTCAATCAGACCGGCGATAAACGCATACTGACAGCCATAGTCTAGTACGATTTTTTCAGTATATAATTAACCACAAATTCCCAATGTTTGGGAGGTGCAGGCAAAATCATATTTAACACTTGCCTAATATGATCGCAGATAATCACTAATTAATTTGTAAAAACCTTAAAAACAAAAGCCATGAAATTTCTAATGCTGAAACATACTAAAACTACCTAAAACTACTTAAAACGCCCGCACGAAACCAATTTTGATAGACCTCAGTAGTCTACCTGTTGCTGTTTATAGTACAAGAAAATTACAAATACTGTAGAAAAGTGTATACAACCCCCTCCCCCAAGGTCCCCCTTGTGCGTATTGTAATTAACGCTATATACGGTTCGAGCATTGCAGCCAGACCCCCAATCCGAACTCTACGTAAAACTGATCTGCTAAAATTTTAATGCATAAGATTACAAAAAGGAAAACATATTTTTATGGCAATATAAATAATCTACATATATATCCTTTTCCTTTATCAGTTAAAATTAAAATTAGGAATTTTATTCGCAAACTCAATTTAGATTAATTTTCAACAAAAATTTAATTTAATTTTTAGTTTGTATTAAAATAATGCATTTTTACAAATGTTGTGACTTAAATACTTACGCCTATATTTTACTATATGTAGGTATATAATATATAAAAACTCCTCTCCTTACATAATTCCATAAAATGTAATTTTTCACGTTGATGTTAAAACCGTAAATAAAACAAATGAAATTAATAAAAATTTCACGTCGTATTTTACTATCAACAGAGTCAAACTAACTTGATATTTATATACTGTTTCATACTTGAAATCTACGACACAAAACTATTTGTATACAACCTAACAAGACACTACTACTACAGTAGCTTCAGACGATTTAAATTTTAAGCTCATCTGTTGTTTGTAACAATATTTCTTACGTAACAAATTTAGAGCACTTTATTATTTAAATAGAAGACTAAAAGTGTTTCTAGCAAAAAGTGTAAGCAACTAAATAACAATAGCGTAATTTGGATTTGGTGGTTTATGTGCGGCAACGGATTGCCAATAAATGCACAATAATTTGGCAAGAATGCCTAACTTGTAAATACGGTAGCTGGTTCTTTGCTTTGACAACACTAATACAAACAATCAAGTACGAAATAATCTTCTTACTAATTTACTTCCAAGGCTTGTTCGTAGATTTATCTTTCACAAACAAAGTATAAGTAAATCCAGTACGAAATATTGAAGTTTTCAATAGTAATTCCAATTTCATTCATATTATGAAGAACTTTTCAGTACAATAAAAACATCGTAATATATCGTGATATACGTAGAAGACCCAAGGTTTTATATGGCAACACCAAGAAGAGGTTTACCAATTTACCTCATTTGATTTGAAATTATATTTAATATTCAAATGAAAATACCGCGTACAAAATTTCAGCTCCCTACGTAACGCATTCTCAAATATATATATTGAAAAACGAAATTTCTATATGACACACCACGAAAGAGTTGCCCGATTTATCCCACTTTAGAACTTAAATATACTTTTTTTGTAAAAAAAAAAAAAAAAAAAAACAAAAACGTGTGTAAAATTTAAGCTGTACACGCGTTCTCGACCGACGTGGGTGTCCAACCTATTTTGCTCCACCATTATTACTTCATGTATTAAAAACGGAATGACAAACTTAGTTAGTATACCCCATGATTTTATCATCTAGGGTATATAAAATCACATAATACAAAATCACTAATTTCTAATTTCTATTAGTAAGCTAAACTAAGTTAAATTCTTCTTGCCCTTCGATCCCTTCCACCTAAAAACCGAAATTCTCATTTCGACATGGTTTTTACACCATATTTTGCTTACTGTTATATGTATATGTTCCAAGGTTTTACAGTCGGCCATATTTTTCTCGATTTCACAATTTTCAAATCTATATAGGTACATATGTAAACAAATGCATATGTAGTTGTATCCTATACTAACTACAAATATACTCTTGACCAATATTTGGCTTATCACTGTTTGCCACTTGGATTTCGAAATTCTCAATTTCAAGCTAAAATTAGTGACCAAGAAAATTTTCAAATTTTGTTTGTTTTTTTTTCTATCATGACATGTAATAAAAATGGACAAAAAAATGTGACAAAAATGTCAAATTTTATGTTTCTATTCTCCAGTTAAAATTCTGCACAGCAAAACATTTACAGTTTAGTAAAATTGTATTTAATTTCAACTGATGGGGTAAAAAAAATCAAGTCCGATACATGTACCTCTACCCTTTTCACGCACAATTTTTGTTTGGCATTTATGGTATTTCACATTTGTAGTTAGTTTTAATATTATCCGTTCTATGAAGTCTCTTTTCTTCTTTCCTTTTTTCAATTTTTAGGTTGTTTAATTTCAGATTACTTAATGAAACACAAAAACATTATTAATTATCTATTGACGATCAAGTACACCGCCGTGCATGGACATGATTTTTTAATAAAGTTTGTTTGTATTGTAAACATGTATTCACTAAATATCAACGCGCTTAAAAAAAAACAGCGGTAAATTATTTTACATTTGTTAATCATTAAGTTAAATGCAAATATACACATCTATACTAATCCCCTTTTCTCCTATTAGAAAAAACTTTTAGAACTTATTAGAATTTTTATAACCACTTTTGCACTGATAATTAGGTACATACATACAATCATAATTAGCAGAAATTAATTATTCGACAAAAGCTTATCTCAAAGCTTTTTCAATTTATAATATCTCGCGTCACAAATTTTATTAATTTCGATTATTAAAAATATTAGAAAAATAAACTACGAGAGTTTACCTACCTGAGTCGAAAATTATATATTCTAAAAAACTAACATTAGAATTTTTTAAAACCTATCCTTTGTTTCACGCACAAACTTTTCACACATGTCCATAAAATTGGGGTTATAATTTTTTATAATTACATATCTTCACTGATTCAACTACACTCACTTAATAATGTCTTCACTGATTCAGCTCGACTGAAACGCTTCAACGGAATGACCTTATATTTATATACTTAAACTTCACCGGAAACAACACTAGCTCATAACTTGCAGCTGCTATGTGGGAAAGATATATAGAAGCGATAAATTTATAGAAATACACGCGCACACAAACCAATACCAAGTTGACTAGACCAATTTGCAATGTAGTGGTGCCTGTATGAATTCTTACTACTACTTGTTCACATGCAATAAAGATAAGATAAGAAATTTATGGTGAAAAAAATTGTTTTCAGATTATTTAAAGAAATATATTTTTTAAGGAAGGTAAACAGCAGAAAAATCAAGAAAAAATCGAAAAATTAGCATAAAATACAAATAAAATGTGTCGTTCTAGGAAAACTTGATCCCTTTTGTTTGTTTGTTTGACTCGAAATTGAATATGAAATTCCTGCCTGCTTGGGCCTGCCAAGTGTTGACCTCGACAGGCTGCTGATTCATTTTCGTTGGAAAGTACAGTACACCCCAAAGTGATCATGTCGCGTCAAGATTGTGTGAATGCCATACTGTGCTTATTTACTCATTGTTATATACAGCAAGAATGGACCCCTTGAAGGGGTAATAATAATTTTATATTGTGAAATTCTTTATGTAAATTAGTTTGTCGTGTTGAGTTCGTGTGTGTGTATATATGTATATGTAAACTTAAGAAAATTATTAATGGCGTAGGCTATTGCTTTTTAATTTATTGCTCAACGTTACATTGCAGGTATAGCGAGCGTACTAATTTTATATGCATCGAATCCCAATGGAATTGTGAAAAAGCTTAAATCTATGGTGAGAAAGCTTTTTGTCTGATAACCATATTGCGTGCTTTAGTCGCGATATTTGATATGCAGAATTGCGACGCTGTTTGTATCCGGTGCTGCTTGGTTAATTAAAAGCTTAGGTAAGTACTGCAAGTTTTTTTTTTGTAATTTCAATTGCACATATGTACCTACCTACATAACGAGATTTCTGCTGGAATCGGAAGTTTATCCGTTCTTCTGTGTATGTAGTTAGGTAATTAAATTTTGTTTCCATACCTACCTTATGGGAATTATTTAAATTAAATTATTGGTACGTTAGTAGTTGACATCCATACAAGGGAATTTGTGTTGTGTTCTTTTATAGGTTAGGTTGGTAGGTAGGTAGATAGGTATTTTTTTTGTACATTTTCCTGGACCAAAAGTTCTTTTTATTTTATGCAGGATTGTATTGAGGTATATAGATAATATCATTGTTGCGTTATTATATTTTCAGTGGGTCTTTTATCTTTTCATCATCATCTTTGTTTATCTTTCGAGTTATCTACGGTAATATAGAAAACATTGTAGGTGGTAGGTAGGTAGGTACATTATGTGTTACCTACGAGACATTTTACTACATTGAAGCAGAGATATGTATGTAGTGTTGTTGTTTGTGAATTGCAACAAAGTTTCAGCACATTTTGTTTTCTTAGGATAATAAAATTGCTTTGCTATATTTACTTACGGTACACGTTCCATTGTGCAACATATCTATATATACCTGTTTACTCTGTCTTCTGTACAGGTGCGTTAGCAACCGTGAATTTTTCATTAAAAATAGTCTTGCCTCAGAATGTGGGTTCATTACATTACTAATTATTTGAAGGATGTTTATTTTATCAGACTACATAATGATGGCGCTGTGGCTGGCAATGCAAACAAAATAATTTTTTTTAATTATTGAGTGTTTTTATAATTTTTCTCGGATTTGTAATTTCTTAGATCTCAGTAGGTTTCGGCTTTTATACTTACCTACCCTAGATTATATATGTAGGTACAAAGATAACAAGGTAATGGTCGATTCGAGAGGAACAATTACAAAGTTCCGGAAAATATATTAAACATAAACATAAACACATTAGGTAGGTAGGTACCTATGGCTGGAAAAACTTGGTATGTTTTCTCTGGTTAGCTACAGCTATTTGCCAAATGAAGGAGATATTGTGTTAAAATTTAAAAATGTTTTTTGGCGTAGGAAGTATTGATAACACAATTGATTAATGGAACTTAATTTATCTTCACTAATGGTCTCAACTCAATACGGCTGAAAAATGCTGCTGGTAGATTGCAATTTGGTAACATATCCAATCTAGCTAAGTTTATTGAGTTTACTATTCTCCAATGCCTTAGTACCTAGAAAGAGATTTCTCAACACTAAAAATGTAAAAATGCACTAAGAAATATAGGTAGGTAGGTACTAGCTGATTGAAACTGCAAATAAAATAATGCCGGCACGATTTTCAATGAGGCCTCTTGGTTGTAAACCCACCAAACAGGTGTAACAAAAATTCAACTCTGAAGAGCTCTAGAAAAATGATTTGCAAGATGATGACGTTTTCCAAGCATTTTCATCAATTTAAGTCAATCATTTCGATCTATGCTGAAGTGAAATAATGCAACATGTAGGGATTATTTACATTTTTTTTTTTATAATTTAAGGTACCTACATACATTCTGTATGGATATATGTGCAAATTATATTTAAATAAATTTCCAAACAAAAATTTTAAAATTCAAGAATATAGGTACCTACCTACATATGTACAATGAATTAGTTTATTATGCTTGGGAAATTTTTTTTTATTGTGTCTTAAAGGCCGCTACGCACGCTCAAGCAAATCATATGACTGGGAAATGCATGGTCCAGTCCTATGATTTGCATGAGCATATGCAGAGCAAATCTGAGCTTGAATTGAGACTGAAGTCTGCCATGAATGAAATCTGATGAAACTATTGCGTATATGAAAACCGTAATATTTTCTAGCCATAGTAGACGCAACTCGGTTAGAAAATATAATTCGCGAAAACATAACGAAGATGATTACAGTTCTGAATTACTGTATTAAATAAAAAGTCATATCATTCATATTTATCGCGTCCGATATAAATTTTTGAATATGAGCGACGTGTCGGTTACAATTAGGAACAGTAATCATCGCCGTTATATTTGCTCGAATTATATTTTCTAGCCGTAGTAGACGGAACTCGGTCTGCGTCAAATTTGATCTGCCTTCACCCGCTAGGATTTGCGGCATTTGAGTGGTCAAATCGCTTTTGACTACAGATTTTAGCCTCCCAAGTAACATTCTCGGATACCTTTGGTGTTCTTATAGAAATTTTGGTTTTATAAAGTTCTCCACTCGGTTTCCTTAAGGTTAATAGTTCCTAACATGTTCGTTAACGTGCCTTTTCGTTTCGGAACCTTAACCCCAATAAAATTGGTCATAATAACGTTCTGAACATCAGCATTATAAAACTACTGGTGCTAGCACCATAAGTGCTATATACACAGTGCTATATACGAATTAAGCACCATTCTTATAAGGGATTAAGTACTGAGAAATTATAGCACCTTTATAAAACTTACAGTTCCTTAAAACCTAAGTTTTATTTAGAACTCTTACAAGACTTGAGAAATTCGATCAATAAGGATGGAGGAGGATGTCTCATAGCCATTAATAAATCATTAATATCACATTACGCTCCTGAAATGGAGTCTGAAAACGAGGATCTTTGGGTTGTCGTCAAGCATGATTATTTTAAGACAATTTAACGCGATACCTAATCATAATAATAGAATACTAGATTTAATCTGATCCAATTTGTCCGAAAATGATATTATGGTATCGGCTTCTCTGGAAGTACTTTCCCGTATCGATCAACATCATCCACCTCTCGATGTTGATATCTCCTCATTTAAACGACATAACTCATTACCAGTGTGCGCTCCAAATAAACTTTTCTTTCACAGGGCCGATTACACTATTATCAATGAATATCTGACTCAAGTTGATTTCTCTTCTAAGTTTTCCACAAATATAAATCAAATATTTTTTTTTTATTCTAGATAATTGTATTACGTCCTTGGTCCCATCATTTCAACCAAAAAACCAAAAATATCCAAATTGGTACAATCGCGAATTAATCCAAGCTTTAAAAGAAAAAGAAAAGTATCGCCGTAAATACAAACATTTAAAACACCCCGAAATTTATGCAAGTCTTTCCCTATATCGTCGATTGTTCAAAAGATTAATCAAAAAGTGTTATAAGAGATATTTAGAAGAAACCGAGAGAGCTTTAAAAAGCAACGTTAAAGCATTCTGGGCTTATACAAAAACTCTGAAATCATCAAACATCTTTCCTAGTGAAATGTATTATGATAATACACTTTTCAATACACCTCAAGATATTTGTGATAGTCTTGCTCGTTATTTCAAAACAGTATATTCTGACAACATAGGTGATAATGACTTGTCCACATCCACAGTTGCCTCAGCACCCCTCTCATCTCCTCTATCTTCCTTCACTTCTACTTCTATTTCTGTGCTTCCAATCACTCCGCAAGATATACAAACAATTCTTCTAGGTTTAGATATAAGTAAGAAAGCAGGACCCGATGCTGTACCAAATATCTTCTTGAAGAATTGCTCTACAGTCTTAAGTACCCCAATAAGCGTATTATTCAATTTGTCATTACATCACAAAGTTTATCCATCCACGCTAAAGAAATCTTTCTTTACTCCTATCTTTAAATGCGGTGATCCTAAATCCATAACAAATTACAGACCTATATCTATCTCCAATAGTCTTGCTCTTGTGTTTGAAAAAATAATTTACGACCAACTTCTTCCCCAAACAATCTGCATATTCAACTCTCAACAACATGGATTCCTTCCAAGTAAGTCCACTATCACTAACTTAGCGATATATACTAACAAAATTGCCGTTGCACTTGATGAGGGGAAACAAGTTGATTCTATTCAAACTGATTTTTCTAAGGCTTTTGATAAGATCATGCACTCTCGTATATTACTAAAAAAAGTCTTGCTTAGGTTTTCATGCAAATCTAATAGGATGGTTTGCGTCATATCTCCGTGAACGACTCCAGATAGTAGTTTTAAATGGTTATCAGTCCACCCCGTTTGTACATACGTCTGGTGTCCCGCAAGGTACCATTCTTGGTCCTTATATATTCCTCATCTACATTAATGACCTAACCCTCCAACTAAGAAGTGAATGTCTTTTATACGCAGATGATGCAAAAATTTTTAAAGTTATTGAGACAGAAGAGGACTGCATATCTTTACAGAGAGATATTCTTGTTTTATAGAACTGGAGCAAGAATAATTTTTTACCATTGAATATATCCAAGTGTAAAACCCTAACTTTTTCTAGAAAAACAAATACCATACATTACCATTACAAAATTGCTGATATATGTCTTAACCGTGTTACTGAATTGAAAGACCTAGGTGTTATATTCGACCAGAAACTATTATTTCAGTCACACATCTACTGGATTACTTCCAAAGCTTTTAGATTACTTGGGTTCTTATTCCGAATTTGTAAATCTTTTAAATCTTCATCCTCTTTTATTACCCTTTACAATTCCTTAATAAGAAGTCACCTCCAATACGCGTGCACTATCTGGAATCCTTTTTATGGTGTGTATATACAAAAGATTGGATCTGTGCAGAGGAAATTTACTAGAATCTACAATACAAAATGGATGGATGTTATCTAAATTATTTTTCTCGACTTGACAAATTTGGTATCTCTACCCTCGAAAAGCGGCGCGTTTTCCTAGATGAAATCTTCTTGTTTAAGATAATACATAACCATATTCGTTGCCCTGAATTATTAAGCAGCATTAATTTTGTTAATCCAACTAGAGTTACCCGTTCATATTTAACTCTCCAGATCCCTACTGCCAGAACCAATGTGCGTTATAAATCTCCTACTTATAGGATTCAGAAAAATCATAATGACCTACTAAACGATGTTGACATGCTCAGTCTTACCCTCTACTCATTTAAAACTGTTATCAGAACAGAAATGAAATTGAGACTCCGCAATCTGAGTAACCATTATTTAATAATAACTCAATACCAAGAATCATTGTATATTTCCCCTTTTGTTGATTCATCAAATTTCCTTAAGCTTTCATTATTTAATTTTAATCTTTTTACCTTTAATTATTCCCTGTTATCTTGAATTTTTGATAGTAATTCATCTAATTTTCAATAGCTGTTAATAATAACTTTATATTTAATTCCATAATATTTATCTATATAGCATCTAGCTTTGTTAATTAAAATTTGTTATTGTTTTAAATCTTCTTCTGCAACTCTTATGCATGTTACTTTTGTATTAAGATCCCGGTAGCTTTTAATTGTGACCAGTCTGTAAGCTATCCCATACTGTTTAATATACATGAAAATCCAGAGATTGAATCCTTGGTAATTGGTATCTACAATGGAAAAAAGAAGCCGATAGACCTGAAGGCATTCCTATCAGCTTTTGTAGAAGAGATGAAATTGGTATTGTAAAATGGAATTAATGTTACCAACCACAAAGTATACGTCAAAATTATATGCTTTATTTGCAATTCGCCAGCTAGAGCACTGATATAGGGTACATTATAATAGTTTATATACTTAGATACTTCTTTTAATAGCCGCCATAGAAGCGATATTTTTTAGAGCACTTTTAGGTACTCTTACGGTTGCATTTAAAACCATGGGTATTATCATGGTTTCGCATAAAACTTTAAGTGCTATAACAGTTCTGAATAATGATTTTAATTATAATATCTTTTGTTAAATATAAAATAATTTCATTAAATATCGACGCGCAGACAATTTGAAATCAGTGTACATTTTTAATATGAGAATATACCCACACAACAAAATATAGGTTCTTTAAGATGCCCATATAGAGGTTCTTAATACTTTAACGCTTATTGTGTCCCTTTATATAAGTGTTATAACAGTTAGTATGACCTTACTAAGTTAGTGCATTTTGTTTTATAAGATCTCTTATGGCTGATTTACATTACTCGAACATGCGATTTTACTGACAAAGTTAGTGAGAGCGTATTATTACTTTGCACTATTAGAAAAAAAGGAAGAGGTGATCGACTGTCAAAACATTATTTCCCACTCTTTTATAGCGAAGTATCTATCACTTTTGACATTTCATCAATTTGTCAATTGCAAAAAATAATCAGACGTCAAAAATAGTTCTGTTCAAGCGTTCAAAATCAGAGACTTGACACTGCTCAAATAGAAAAAAAAAACATATCGAAAATGCTATAAATGTAAGTATTTAGGAGTCAATATTCACTGGGATTTTGTTATGAAATATTGGCTTTTGTAGGAAACAGCTTTTTTTAGCATTGGCTGATTTGGCTAATGGTTGCTCCAAATATTCTGCCAAGAGGACCACTTCCGGAATTCGTTACAGCAGGTTTATTACAAAAATGGCCAAGGATAAAATCAGCTACGAATCCATGTCGATTACAGTATTGCACACAGCAAATAGTAGTTTGCCGAGCTGATCTTATCACAAAGTTTTGTCGTAATACTATTCATTTTCCCGATATAGACCAATTGGATAATCACGTAATTATTTTCTTGAAAATAAAAGAAGCAAACTTATTCTTTTCCATTGTAATTCGCGCGAACCTTAATTTGTCAGGGAACGCTCTCTCCTGTGGATCCAATTGCGCTTCCTATATATTGGGACTATGATGCCGCCCTATCTCTTTACCCTCTTCCAGACCTAGTAGTTGTTGGAGATCCTAATCATCCGTTTAACACAACACAACATGGTTGCACCATTATAAATACAGTAAGTATAAAATTTGATTTTTTAATATATAAATATTTAAATTACAATTTCAGGGATCCTTCATTAAAACGAAATTCTCGTTCAAAGTTTATGTTCCTTCTACAAAAACTGTTGAGGATTCGGAAATACCTGACGAGGACACTTAATATTTATGTTAGCTTCAATTTATATCTGTGAACTGATACTGTTGTCAAGATTTTTTTTTTTTAATTTAGGTACTTTATGGAATAAACGCAAATAATTAGAAATCATTGCTTTTTTCACTAGATGTAATGTAATAATTCACCGTTTTTTAAATTATAATTAAGAGGAAAAAATTGCGTTTATTTATAGTACACCTCTAAATCTAAATATACATATCAAGCTTAATTGGGATGATAATATTTCTGTGCGATTAGAAAGTAGATCTTAAATATCTGGGTATAACCTGAAATATAAATAACATGCAGACGATATTATATGGGGAGACTCCGAAGTTTTTTTTTTTCGAAGAATAAGTATTTTTTACAATACATAGGTTTTACCACACTTTTATATGGGAGATCTTAAGGAAAAGGAGCATTTCAGTAAATGTCTTATGAATTGATTGATGATTATATGTGTCACTTTCTATGATAGCCTTTCTCATGCATCGTGACCACAAGCAGTTTCATCAAAGGCAAATTTTGCGCAACCGGTGGACATTATTAGTACTGCATTTAATATTTAATAAAGCCACAGAATTTGATAATTGTATTTTTATTATTTCATTTAATATAAATAGAATCACGTGTCTGATACGAAGATCTTACTTTTGGCCAGACCACGACATTTCGGGTCTGATACGTGACTCATTTTAGGCATAGAATGGGTTAAAGTGCAATATAATCGACTTGTGGCTAACATTAGTGGAAATCATGTGCCTGTAGCTGGAGCACAGCCGAACAGGTTAGATTCAACCTGTGCTGTCTGACTTTACAGGTTGTATTTGGATGCAGATAGAAGAAAGTTGTCATTAAACAAGGAAACTTTTGTACAAACCCAAGCAAATATATTTGATCTCGTTTGAATTTTAATCGAATTCGACATTAGACACATTTGACCTTACCTTAACAGGAAAAATGAATTGAATTGATTTTTATGTCCGAACAATATCTTAAAAGAACCAAAGTGAGTTTTTTTATTAGTTGTTTTCAGAATATCGTGTGTGTTATTTTCATAATTGCTATTTTAAGGAAAGTCCACCGTAATTTTGGACAGGATTACTATTGAGTTGAGATGTATCCTATGGTGGGAGAAGGAGAATATCAAGAATCGCGGATTAACTACAAACGAAGTAATTTGATTAGATCTCACAATATTCCTCAGATACATCGCTCTGTACTGATAGAACTTTGGTACAGAGAATAGTCCAGTTAAAACAGTTAAAATTAAAAAAAACCTAAAATTTCAGTATTTCGTGATTCTTAAGATATGCTTACTAAAATTACTAAAAAATTTATAATAATTTTATAAAAAAAATTAAAAATTTTTAACAATTTCTTAAAAAATTTATAAAAAAAATTTGTAATCATTTTTTAAAAAATGTTTAAACATTTTTAATAAACTTTGACACATTCCAGCTGATGTGCTGTGACTTTCCTCAAATATTTTTATTTTGTGTGCGTGTAAACAATTATATTCGTAAACGCTTGTAGTTATATGTATGAGTTTGCTGCCATAATAGCAAAATATACTGCCATAAAATATACTTCTGGCTAGAACTTTTTATGGCTAATTATGGCAGTAAAAATTTCCCCTTCGTAGGGGAATTTGGCATTTAACTCTTAATTTAATTTTGCTGGATTATCTTTTGTCCTTATCGTTCTAAAGTATTTTCAGATAAGGGGAAACTACTTACTCTGTTTTCTAGCAATGTTCCAGTAATGTAAATCAGCCATTACAGGAACCCTTATAGAACTTACAGACTCATAGAGGCTATACATAAGAGCCTTACAAAACCAAAATTGCAAAAATTTTAGTGCTATAAAGTACCAATATGCGCCTATAATGGCCAGTTTCACAGTTTGAGTTTAAACCAAATATTTAGTTTAAACTCGACGAATGAGTTTCACAGTTTGGCTTAAACCCCGGTTTAAACTAGAGTTTAAGCCGTGCCCTCCCTCGGTTTAAATTCAAGATAATTTTATTTTGACAGAAGCATTGTTTGTTTGTATGAAGAAAATAATTTCATCACGAATTTAGATTTATACATTTCTAGCGATGAAGAAGATTTTTTTGAGTTAAATTTACAACTCTGTAGACTGAGAGTAATTAGAAATCATTTTAATTAGTGGGACGACGTTGATTTTTATGCTAGGTTCCGTTTAAGTAAAGAACTTTGTCACTTTATCTTCGAATCTATTCTTGTCCGTTTTCTTGCGCTCTATTATATGCTTTTTTTATGCATTACTGAAGGCAATAGTTCAACTTCACTTATGCTAAAATGTTCATCCTTTTTGAATGTTGGTATATTTAAAATTAGCAAATATAACTACATATTTTTTATTTTTTATTTCTGATCTGTTTACTTTTTTCGATTGACAGATTGATTGATAGCAAAATTGCTTCACAATGGTGGCGATAACTAATTTAGTTCACAATTTAATCAGTACTACCAACGTTACTAAAAGAATGCACTGTGAAACCTGATTTGGTTTAAACTACGTTTAACCTTGGAGGGTGGTTTAAACTAAACCTTGGTTTAAACACCTGACTTATAACAATGGACTGAGCGATTTGCTATTTCATGTGGCACAAAAAATATTGTGTTTCTGTATATCACCGTTAGAGCACCCTTTAAAACGATTACATAAAAAAACATGTAAAACTCAGCCAATCAGATGAAATTTTACACCCGTTAATCGAATTTAATTAAAAAAATATTTTTTCTTGTGCTCAAGCGATATTTTAATCGCTTATAAGGAATTAAACTCATTCCGACTTTAATTTTCAAAAATTATTCGTAACTGAATCCTGCTTATGGGCAAGAGAGACGGAGCATGGTAAACACTATATTTACCTTATTCCTTCTGCAGTGATTGCATCTGTAGCCAACATAAAGACATCAAATGGCATAAGCAAACGTTCCAGAATGCAATATTTTGTGTTGGTAGCTCCAACTCTGCCATAGGGCGAAAGAGAGAACTATAAAACTTGTGCCATGCTTTCCTATAGGAAAATGACAATACGCTCAGTCCATTGTTATAAGTCAGTGGTTTAAACTCGACTGTGAAACTGGCCATAAGGGATTTATAAAAGCCACACATACGTTTCCAGCACCAAACCTTAAATACTCTGGTGTTAAAAGCTGGTGCTAGAAACGTATCTGAAATCCTTATAAGAATTAAATTGTTTGTTGGGATATTCAATTGCATTTACCATTGGGCTATATGGTGCGAGGCTTAGTAGGTGATTATTAAGAAATTCATCTTCTTGGAATATCTCTTCAATGGCAGCATGACAAGGAGCATTATCGGAGTATATTCGGTACATATTTTCAGCATTTCGAAGACAACAACGCATGCTTCTGGTTTCTTAAATGCTTCTCTTCTAATTTCATGATGAATTAAGCCCATATTTCCTGTACACCCAATTACATATATATTGGATCCTCGATTGCCTGCTGCAATGTGAGTGCAACGAGTTCCTTTTTTGTAACGACCTTTGGTTCTCGATATATATAAGATAAAATTAGTTTCGTCCATGTATAAAGTATCGGTACATTGTTGGATTGATGTTCTAAAAGTTTCACATCGTTTTCGTTTATTACTTTCAATGTTTGCTCTTTCAGGCTCTCTTCGAATGTCTTTCAACATACATAGTAATCCATCTAAATGTTTTCTCATGCGGACCTTACACGTTCAGTAATAATGTCATTACTTTATCGGAATGACATTAATAATGATCGTGAAAGGTTCACAGAAACTGTAATGATAGCCAGTAATGATGATATCCGGATTTTCTGCTAATTACGCATCATTACTGACACATAGTGGGGATACTGTCATTAATAATGACAGTGTAGGGTGCACGCTTCATTACTTCCTTCATTTCTCAGTTCGCTTATAATTTTTGGTGAGGTATGATGTAGTTTAAAGATGGATAGTGATAGTGATCTTTTTTGTACTCAATCTACTGCGGAGGAATGTACTGAGGCTGAGTGCATTAAAAAAAAAGAGGGAGCTTCTTCGGAAGACTATTACATTTCATTCGTTAACCAATACGTGTAAAGGTGGCTTACCTTTATGTGCTCTCGCAGGACATGTATAAGCACTTCACAAGTTTCTACAATTGCAACATTTTTTGAAGCTGGTGATATTATAGCTGAAAACTTCTTCAAAGTTTCTTCCTGTGGCTAGGTACCTCACAGCAGAGCTGGGCAAGTACCAAAGAAAAAGTACTTAAGTACAAGTACCGAAGGCCTGAGTAGGTACTTCAGCGTAAGTGCAAGTACCGCATGTAAGAAAAGTACTTGTAACTAAATACTAAGTCCATAAAAAGTACTGATTACTTTTTGAAGTATTTTTTAAAGTACTTTTTTAGAATCTTTGTACGTTGGCAGTAATATATTGAAGTTTATCGAATTCAGTTAATAGATATTAATAAATAATTACCTTTTGAAAACTAAAATATGTATATAGTAACCCTGTGGCTACTACTTATAGTTTTTTATAGTTTTCGGCGCTGCAGGTAGAGTAAAATTTTTATCTCTCATTACTACACTGAACTATTCGAGGTTCGCCCAAGCACCCATTATCGCCTTCAATAATGCATAACAATTCTAAGGAAAAAATTCCAGTAAATTTCTAAGAAAAAATTGAGGCCTCCTATATCAGGTCGTGGCATCGTTGATTTTATATTGGAGCGAGGCATTGCTCTTGGTTATGTCCACTGACATATATAATATGGACTGCTTACTGGGGCCCTATTCTTGAATAACGAAGACAGATTCCGTATTCGTTATACTGTCAAAACCATTCGGAATCGTATTCTTGAAATCCGCATTCGTTATATACCGAACGCAAACCCTTCGTTATTTAACGAATGGGTTCAACCATTCGTTATGCCAAACGAAGAGTGAATCAGCTGCTACTTTACGAGTGATAATGGCCGATAAAAGATGTGCGAAAATTTCATATGCTCAAAAAACTAAACTAATTGAGTTTTTAGAGGAAAACCTGAAACTGAAATTTGGTAAATACGATAACTTTTTCAGTTCAAAAGATGTCACGGAATTTTGGCAAAATAAAATCAGTATTAAATTCCATACCCGGAGCGCAAAAGAACCAGAAAAGTTTTATTATGATATTATATTAAACAAAGCTAATAGAAAATTTCCAGAGTTGGCAGGATTTAAAATGTGTGGTGAAAGGAAAATCAGTGGCGGATAAAAAACATTTGCATGGCACTGGTGGAGATCCTCCTGCAACATTTTTCTATTTAGCGTTGAATTAAGGGTGCAGGAATTGATTAACGATCGACGTAATTGATAGTCCATAGATTCTTTAATGACTTCAGACGTAAACAATAATGACAACTCACTGAAGCTAGCCATTTTTTACAAATTATACTTTAAAACATGAAACAGCTGACATTATTCAATTTGTAAATTGACAGATCTAATCTTACCACACTCGTTATGTTGAAAAACTTTTTCACCACTTCGACTTTATAACGATGAGGTTCAAGAATACGAACGGTGTATACGATTCGTTATCAACCATTCGTTATATAACGAATACGTTAAAACCATTCGTTATTCAAGAATAGGCCCCCTGTTCTATTTCACGTGGGCACAATTGCTTTTGTCAAAATGAGTTCTTACGTTCGGTGCCAACATTGAAAAAATCATTGGCGGGAAGTTGAAAAAGTGAGCACGCAGCTCGGAAAGTGATTTAAATAAAACATTTAGAATTTCTTCTGCGTATATCTAATGAATATATTGTCTTTGGTAAAACAGCTTTTATCAGTAATAACCCTAAATGATTAATTTTAAATCATGTATTTCGACGAATCCACTAATTTATTTGTTGTTTTCAGTTTTCTTTCAGTTGATACTTGGTGCTTAGACCCAAAGTGTCAGCAATATAGAAGTGAGCCCACTTTCTGCAGTGTATTTCTATGAACGTAGTCAGTCTATATTATACATTTCAGTGGTTATGTCATCAAGTCGAGGCATCAGCGATTTTATATTCGAGTGAGACGTTGCTGCTTTTTGTTCTACTTGCCCAGTCTTGTTTGTATAGTTATTAGTTTGTCTAAGGTTCTGCCTTGACGCGTGAGTGAGGCACATGCTTTGACAGTTCTTTGCGTGCTTTAAAACTCAAAAAAAAAAAATTGCGTTAGAGATTGTGCTTCCTTTTCTACAAAGAGTTAGATATTTGTAGGTACTTAATAGACTCAGAAATACTTAAGTAAAAATCTTGGTATTTAAGTATAAAACTAAATCTTAAGTACAAGTAAATAGACGCTAATACTTACGTTCAAGTACTAAGTAGGGGAATTTAAAAAGTATTGAGTAATAAGCCTTAAGTAACGAAAATGTACTTTAAGTAGTACTTAAGTCTTTTTTTACTTAAGTATTGCCCAGCTCTGCATCAGAGTTACTGCTAATCTTTCATTCACTGGTAAACTCTCTCTCATAATAGTGTCCTTTCTCAGCAAAAATGGTTCCACCATTCGCAAAAATAATTTTTGTAATCTCCCGCTTCTGTAAAATTAATTTCTTTTAACAGAACAACATCGGAATACTTTTCACGGTTTTGTAGCCAGTTCTTCATCCACCGTCGCCTTTTAACTCTTCGCTTTGTGCTTAGTGCTAAAATTATAGCAATGCAAGCTTTTCTGTGAGGATCCATTAATTACACATTAATTTACACAAGACAAATGAACTTCTGACTCGATGAAATTGTGAGTTACTGAAACAAATACTGTCATTTTTAATGATAGTGTAAGGTTTCAACATAATGACAGAGTAATGAAAGAAGACTTTCAGAAGTAATGACATTACTGGTAATGACATTATTACTGACCGTGTAAGGTCCGCATTAGACATTCCACAGAAACAACAATTTAATAATTATTTTGAAATTTATCTCTCAGTTGTTTTAAAGTTTATCTAGGATTTTCTTCAATACATCTTTCTATAAACAGTCGATGTTAATTAGTAATTTTTATTTTTCGCTTCCCACTACGTTGTTGGTTTTTCACCCATCGATAGCCAGTTGATTCCTTCACGCCTAAAATTTTTGCTGGTACCCTCCAATCTTCGTTATTATTATATAAAGCACAGATTTGCTTCCTTATATTACCTGCTTGAACTTTCTTGATGTAAGACATTTTTAAGAATAAATTAATTAGGGATAAATTAATAAATAATGACACTATATTAATAAAAGGTACTTTCTTTTATTTTTCAAAAGCCTACTCAATTTTAAAATTGTTTTATTTGTTGGAATAAATTATTTATTTTTTATTCCCAATTTGAAATTGTTTGGTCTCAATTTGAAATTGTTTAGTCTCAATTTGAAGTTGAAAATGTATAGTTCAGGTCTATAGCAAAGACATAAGTTTTGCTTGTACGCAACAGTTTGGGTAGATTTCACTCATGCTCTCTACACTCAAGCTCCGACATTCGCTACACATGCTCATGCAAATCAAACGACTAGGCTACGCACAAGTCGCAAGATATGCTTGAGCGTGTGTAGTGCCTTTAGTAATTTGGGCAAAAATTTTACTTGGACGGGGAGAAATTTAATGGTCCATCTGGCAACCGTGCTCGTAACGCACAGAAATAATGAAGATAGAGTAAAATGGATTGAACACCAACGCATATAATATTAAATATTATTTTGATTCTTTCATGCCCGTCCGTCCTCTAGGGTCAATCGGGCAACTCCTTCGTAGGGTTGCCATCAGTGTCGAGCGTAATCAACTAAAATTTGTAATCAGATTAATAATCATGATTACCCATCAATCATTAATCGTGATTACATCGAGTAATCTTAGGAAAATGTAAGCGTATTCATTATGATTAATGAACTCTGTTAACTCCAAGACACTGTTGGATTATGTATTAACTGGAGTCAGTGTAAGGAATGTAAGTGCTTCTATTGATAGAGACTCGCACATATCTGATCAACTTAAATTTAACGATCGTATACTGATTATGTGTGCGAAAAGATAGAGAAAAAGATTGGATTTTTGGGGCATAGCTATAGGAAGGTTGTTGCAATAATTCTTTTTAAAGCTTTGATCGCTAGTTTGAATGAATCCAAGGAGAGACTGCAACGGTTGCAGAATAAGGCAATACGATTTATTCTAAAATGCAGCATATATACACCAGTTAGAAGCATGCTCGAAGCGTTAAATATTAGTGACATGACAGCTAGAGTGAAGATACTACCTAATAAAACAATACAGTATTGGTTTTGATATGATAAAGAAGATTCTGAGTCTGATAGCGAAATCGTAAATGAAATTTTCCCTTTCTTAATTGCTAGTAATACCATTTACCAATTCACATACATCAGATATTCAATTACCATTTCACCACAGATATGTGCTTACAAATAATAATTTATGTGCCACTACCGTTTTCAATAATATATTTCGGAATAGAAATGCAACAATGTCATGTTTTTTTTTTTAATTACAATTTTAATTGATTTGTAATTGAAAAACATACTCATGTAATCATGACTACGGTTACATTTGATCAATCATTAATCGCCAAAAATGACTACTTTTCTGATTAATACTATCAATCTGTAATCATGATTACAGCTTGTAATCCTAATCATTAATCAAATTACATTTTGCCATACAAAACTGTCGTTTCTCAGTATATAGAGAGCTTAAATTTGGTACACAGCATTTTCATTTTATCAGCGAGCGTATACTAACAAGAGAAATCTCTTGAACAGTTGTTTAATAGAAAGAGATTACCCACCAGAGTAGGATGTCATTTGCAAAAATAAAATAAAAAATTAATGCAAATTTGGAAGAAAGAATTGCATGTAGCTTTAAGGAAATTGAGCATGTGTGTCACAGAGAGAAATATACTTAGTTTTTTTTCTGAAGGGGAAATGTTTACGTTATTCAATAACCAAGCACGTTGTTTTTTACCAATTGCAAATATGGGTGTAATGGGTTATTTTACAAACTATGGTTTTTGCTCTGACATGTATATAAATGGACTGCTCGTTGAACCAAAAATGCATGAAAGCAAGTGGAACCACTTTAATAATCATGTCTCTTCTCGTGAGAGCATACCTCCCACTGAACTGTAACGATTAGTAATGAGAAATTGTTTGTAAAAATCCTTGTAAAAAACACTTTCTTCGACTCATAATTAAAATTTAACGAAACAAATAGTCCCAAATACTTTTCTGGTACATTCGGTAAATCCCACGGACATGCATATAAGTAAATTCGCAAATAATTTAAATATAGCGCCAATTTACGACAGTTGGTAGCATTGACAGTGAGAGCACCCTTTCTGAAATCAAAATTGGTGCCACATGAAACAGGAGATCAAGCAGTCCATTTATATATATGTCAGTGCTGGCAACTTAGTAATATATTTGACAGTTTATCACTAGAAGTTCAACAATTTATTACCTGAACATGACCACAGGTTTTCCTTATATAAATTAACATTTCCTTCGAAAACATCCTTATAAAAATCACTTCCGTCGACTCATAATTAAAATTTAAAAACAATGTCCCAAGTATTTGGTTCATAAATCCGGTAAATCCCACTGACAGATATTTTAGTAAATCCATTGACATGAAATCCCCAAATAATTTAAATTTCGCGCCAGTTTACTACAATTGGTAGCATTGACAGTGGGAGCAAACTTTCTGAAATCAACACTGATGCCACATGAAACAGGAGATCAGTCAGTCCATTTATATACATGTCATTTGTATTTTGCCTTAGATTATATAGCAAAGAAGATAGGCAATGCTGTGCTGTGTGTACGTTGAGAAGGGGGGGGGCGGATGACAAGAAGTCAGGGTTATTTATTTGTTGCCATGCCAGTTCGACATTTCTGACATTTCTAAATATATTTGAATTTACGAAAAATTGTCCGGTGGGTTTTTTAGTGATTTTTCTTAAAAAAGCGATAAAAAGTTATTTATATATACATATACTCAATAATGGTGAGAAACAGTAGTGGAGCATCTGTGTAAGAGATTTTATATAATCGAGACTCTGGAATCTTGAATTATGGTGAAGAAGTGCGCTGTGCTGTGCTATAGAGAGAACCCGAGCTTTTTCCATAGGAAATTATTTTTCTGGCATGTTTAATTGTAGGAATGAATTTATTAAGAGTATGGTGAAAATGTGTGTCATAATTCTACAGGGAGGGCCATAAATAAATTACGTGTTTACAAATTCAATTAAGATTTCGTTAATTAGCTATTTTTTAGGTTTCAATTTTTTTTTTAAAGAATATAACAGACCCGGAAAACTTCTTTATATATGTATATAAAAAATCCAAATTTTTTCAAATTTTAACGTTTTTCCCGCCAAAATGCATGATAACTATACAGTTTTATTACAATATTTAGAGACACCGGAATATCACCTTTAATTTGACTAAGCACATGTACCTGCCTAAATGCAATCGTTTTTGAGATATTCCCGTTTTTATGATGCATAATTTCATTAATCTTGCTACTGACGATGGTAATCGCGCCTACTATTATGCAATTCCACGCAAAATTAGCTAAATTAATGAAATTATGAATCATAGAAATGTGAATATCTGAAAAACGGTTGCATTTAGGTAGGTACATGTGCATAGTCAAATTAAAGGTAACATTCCGGGGTTTCTAAATCTTTTAATAAAACTGTATAGTTATCATGCATTTTGACGGGAAAATCGTTAAAATTTGAAAAAATTAGGAATTTTTTTCCAATTTTTTGACTTTGACGTTCTACTACTTCCGACGGAAGGTGACAGGAAGGCTGATTGGGCATTCACTGGAAAGCTTAGACGGTTTTGCTATCATCTGAGATGAATCCCTCCTTGATAGGGTGTATATCAAGAAAGTTACAGGGTGTAAAGTGGAAGAAGTACTAAAAATCTTAAACCCCCCTACCGCCGAAACGACGCGTCTTAACCCCCCCCCCCCCCCCCCCCCCGGAATTATGAAACACCCTGTACAGGTATTCACTCTTTATTAATAATATTAAATTCTGTTATGGTCGTAGCGTACTGCATGTAGCAGTATGCTACACTGAGGCATAGTGCAACATGTATGCCGGCCTGCTGTCAAACGGACGGAGAGTCTGCACAGCTCGAATGCACCCAAAATCGAAGACTTGGTTTTTTCTGTGGGAGCGAAAAAAGTGACTTAAGCACGAAAGACCGAGTTTAGTTTTTGGAAATCTAAATCGGAAAAAATCCAACAAAGTTAATTGGGAAATTGTAATTTTTTGTGGTCAATATTGAAATTTTTGTAAATCCAAGAAAGCGAAGAACTGACAAATTACTCTCACGAGTAATCAGGGACACATGCTCAGATGGCTACTTCCAGGGCCTTATAAATTCACCAGTACATGTGGAAAAGTATATGGAGTCCTAACTCCTCATCATCTGCAAAAGGGTGAAATATTCCGGCGTCAAAGATCGATTTCCGTAAATCCCGAAATACAGAATTAAAAGGGTTGCTGCATAGCTTTTGACGGACGATGTTACAATGGAAGTCCACCATGATGGCCCAGAAATTTTTATTTATTTTATTTTTTATAATGTAGCTGGAGAAATTTTAATTGCTGGCAATCATAATAATATTAATTTAACCATATTCACACAAGATGGTCAATTAGTTTCGGCGTTGGAATCAACAGTAAAACAGGCATAATGTTTTGATGTTGCACTTATTGATGATGGAAGTGTTGTATTGGCTAGCAAGGATTATCGTCTATACATATATCATTATGTTCAGCAGGAAATTAATAAAAATCTCTCATAGCACAAGACAACGCCTCTAAATTAGATTGCCGCTCTACGGTAGTTAGCAAAACATACATATAGTACATATAGTGTAGTATAGGAATGAAACAAAAACAAAAACAAAAGAACAGGTTACAATCGTTGTGATGCCGTTTGAAGAAATTATAATGATACCCGAGGTATCAAACTTGTTTATTTTCAGCGCTCTACCGTCGTGCAGCCGCCTCCAGGGAGCTCCTTACGGGAAAAGGTCCAAATGTGAGTAGTATTTGAGTAATTTTTTTTTGAATGACAAGTAATGGTACGAAAAATAAGTGTTGAAATTTTTCTCTTTTTTGCGATTCGAAATACCACAGTTTAGCTTGAATAAAATTTTAATTTATTAAGAAATAGTATGAACACAGTTCATTTTGAGTAATTTTGAATTGATTGAGAAATAGTATAAAAAAGTTCATTTTGAATAATTTTGAATTTATTAAGAAATAGTATAAACACAGTTCATTTTGAGTAACCTTTTTATTATCGCAGGGTGGTTGGGGCAACGGCGATGGAAGGCCGAACATCTGTGCCTTCCCAATGGATGTAGGTGAGTAAGGGTTCCTTCAGGACCGAATGTGTGCCGCCGTTTTTGTAAGTAGGCACGATGAATTCTTTTTGTGTACGGCTGGTGGCAGCGGCAGGTTTTTGTGGAACCTCCTCACACTCTCCGCCAATAGCCGAGGCGAGCTAGCGTACCGCCCTGCAGCCAACGCTCTCCACCGAGTGATCTGTCAGCTCATGCTGGCAGTCTGGACTTCACGTCCAAGTCATTGACTCAAAATACTTCCATAACAATTCTTATATAGGTATATTATTTGTGATCCACCCTGTATTTAAGAATTTGTATAGTATCACTTTTTTACGCACTAGTGGGAGATAATATTGCTTTCATTTTGTTGAAGACAAATGATATATTTTAGTTTTCTCTTATTAGTATACGCTTGCCGGTTTTCATAAAAATAGTAAATACATACGGATAATCGTTACGACTGCACCAGCATTTTGTAACTATAATTGATATAGGTACCCACTTTCCTCAAAGTCCGCGACACATGCTCAAGCAAATTATACGACTGGGTCATGCATGATCCAACTCCAAATCGGAGTTTGAGTTGAGACTGAAGTCTGCCATGAATGAAATCTATGGCGAAACTATTGCGTACAAGCAAACCTGACGACTTTTGCCGTAGGAATGAATTAAAGTTTGAACGAATTTCGTTGCGAGTGGAGGCAAAAGTTAACATCTGATTTTATCTAGTTCAATTCCATAGCAAAGTCATACGTTTTGCTTGTACGCAATAGTTTTTGCCGATTTCACTCATGCTCTCTCAACTCAAGTTCGAACATTCGCTCATGGAAATCAAACAAGTGGACCATGCATAAGTCGAAAGATTTGCTTGAGCGTGTATAGCGGCCTTTAAAGATATGTAAGATAATAGTGGGAAATTTACCAGTTTACGGACATGCATGATATTCCCAAATCCAAACAAACTAAGCAAGTATTGCAAATAAATTCGGATCATTGGTTCCATCATATTTTTAATATGATCCTCCTCTACATAACTGATGAAATCGTCGCTGTAAGCTACACATTACTCTTTATCTATCCTACCTGGCGATTTCCACAGCAGCGTACCTTTGTTCTTTATCATTTCGTCATTTGAGAAGGGGTTGCCGTGTACGTCTTTTTAACGAATTTTAAGCTAATATTCAAATATGTAATCCGTTTTTTCCTGCCTGTCGTGAATTTTTAGATACTTAATGTGAGTTTTGACGCATATCATCTAAAAAACAGTAATAACCATTATTGTTTTGAAGTATATGCCATTTTTTGGCGGATACGGCAATGAACGTATGAAAATATCAGTTGTTTTTACAATAATTGGTTTGCCATATGTCGGGTATACATATGTAAGCCTGAGACTTTAAAAACTAAAAAACATTAAAGGCCTCCAGATCAAGAAAACCAGGGTTGTAAATGAGTGGACTCATTTATCATATCAACTCATCGCTCAACTCAGGATTTGAGTCCGCTCAACACTTGAGCGGTGGTTCATCGCTCGAAATTTGAGCGGACTCATACTGGTTGAGCGGACTCAATCTTGGGCGAACTCACTGCTTGTGCGGCTTGAGCGGACTCAAGTCTTGAGCGGACTCAAGTCTTGAGCGGACTCATCATTTGGGTCGAGCGGACTCAAATCATATTTTAAATAACATAAAGAGAACCTGATTTAATTAAAATTGAAACTGAAATTTCAATCAAATAAGAAAAGCTTATAAAAAAGTCATTCATATATTATATTTTATTAATTTATCTTTTACAAATTTTCTTAGCCAACATTTCTTCTTCCTCTCAATATAATTAATGTACAACTGTACTTATTCAATAATGTGTGAAGACCGTATGGTATTTTCCCATACTTGAAAATGATATGATTTCATTTATGATGATTCTACTTACAATTATCCATAGAAACACTTGTGAAATATGAAGGGAAAGTAATATACACATGAAGAAACTCAGTTTTGTGAATTGTATTTAATTTTATAGCCGAAAATAAGTGTTAACTTCAGACTTTAAAAATTCTTTTGTTATGACCATTATTATTGTCATTGTATGATTTTTTTATCCAAAATAATAATCAAGCTACGCCATTTTGGGATTCAGATTGTGAAGATGACCAAAATTCAATGGTGGGTCAAAAATTGTTCTTGGAGTATAATTTTTCCACACAAAACCTCGAGCATATTTGAAAACAAATGTTTTTCGGTTAAAAAAAAAAAATTTTTACCGAATACAAAACAACACTGCCTATAGTAGTGCTTCGGTAGAAAAATTGTTTAGCATAGGAAAACCAACGTTAACTCCTATAATAGATGTCGTCTAAATTACGAAAATTTTGAAATACTACATATCAATGGAAAAAATATAAAGTAAGATGCTGATTTTATGGATAAATGTAAGTATAATTTCCTGGTATTTTCCCTACAGGTTTTACAGGTTGTTGAATTTGTCCATTATATTGAGAGGAAGCGAAGTGTTGGCAAAGAAAATTAGCAATGACTTTTTTATAAGCTTTTCTTATTTGATTGAAATTTCAGTTTCAATTTTAATCAGATTCTCTTTATGTTATTTAAAATATGATTTGAGTCCGCTAGACTCAAAGGATGAGTCCGCTCAGGCAGTGAGCCCGCTCAAGTCCATTCAAGCAGTGAGTCCGCTCACGACTGAGTCGGCTCAACCAGTGAATCCGCTCAAATTTCGAGCGATGAACCACGGCTCAAGTGTTGAGCGGACTCAATGATTGAGCGGACTTACTGCATGAGTTGAGTCAAAATTTGAGTCCTTTACATCCCTGAAGAAGACAATCTAAATCCAAGCCGATTATAAATACAGAAGAGAATTTATATGTGATCGGGTAATGCGTATTAGCAGCTTATACGTTTAGAAAGGATCTTTGTACCAATCATCTAGAAGACTATGCTGAAGACAATAGAGCTTATATTAATGAATTTCTGTATAGGGCTAAGAGAACTTTGTTATATAGAGCCAGTTTGTGTAGACCACAACTTGGTTTTAAGTACTTATTGGTGAAGAATGGGAAAATATATATGAAATCTCTCACATTATTAGGAACGTTTATTATTTTTAAAAATATTCTAATTAATTTCCTCATTCAAATCGTAACAAATCAAAACTAATGCAAATAGATATATATTATCAGAATGTTAGAGGGTTGCGTTGTAAAACCGAAGACATTAGACTGGAAATTTTTACGGGATGGAGTAATGAGTAGCGAACCTTTTGACGACAGTTATACAGTGTTTAGGAACGATCGTAATTATGATCAAACTAATAAGCTAGCCGGCGACGGCTGCTTAATAGCTTGCTCAGTTCAGTCTGTTCGTATAATTACTCTATTGAAAGTAAAGAATTTACTGTTGAAAGTGAAGAATCTGTTTTAAGTGAAAAGTATGCCGTTACCGAAAACAAAGAAGATAACAACTTTATTAAAATTCAACAAAGACAATACAGAGGACTTAGTAGTAAGCGACGATTCAAGCAGAAAAAGAAGAAGACGAAATACCCTTGATTCAGGAATCGTTGATGAAGGAGACTTCTGCATATCAGAAGAAATTTTCGACGAAAAAACGCAAACATCCGGAAAATTTTCTGTCAATGGAAGTGTCCAAAATGAAGAAGGTTCATTTGAGTGTGGATCAAATAATCGAGTCACAGGAACCGAACAACGAGAATTTGTCGACAATTCTATCTATATTAATAGTAATATGGCACGAAGGCATTCTAGTGAATTTGGTGGATGTATCGAAGAAACTAACATTAACAGCTTTGAAGAAGAGGAAAATTTTGGCGAAGAAAGCTCTGTCACAGATAATGTCAGGCATTATATCTATAATAGAAAACCTGAAACGAAAAAATATCGATTACGGAAACTGTTCGATAGAGGATTTCGTACAATGCCTCCAAGAAACCGAATCATACATGATATTTACGAGACACTGGATAAATCAGGAAGACTCAGAATGGATAATGAACTCCTTAATAGACAATTTACCGGACCCGTCCTCATCATCTTCGAGCATGGAGAAGACCACATTCATGTCATCCACGATTGTTCCTATTCAAACAGCAGTTGCCGGTGTAAGTTTAAGCAATATTTCGAAACAGGCCAAGGAAGATTTGGAAGAAGATACAATAGACGAGTTATTTCGTCCATCGAGTACAACATCGAACATTGGATTCATACAGCAATCTATTGCGAAAAGGGAAGGCGACATTTTAGTCACTTTGAAATCTTCGGCATTCGCCCGTGTAGTGAAACTGGACGTTTACGAGTTTTCGAAGGTAGCGAATGTCTCGAAGGAACAATGGTGGAAGCAGCCAACATACCGCAGTACATTTCTAACTTCCTCCAATGTGGACCCCTAGGAAATATTAGTGAGGAAGCTTCTGAATGCAGCCGCTCAAGAAATCAAGAAAATTCCGAAAGTGGAAAGAGAGGAAAAGGTAATGTGATCGTCATTTTTCTCCAAAAACGACAAACGTCACCATTAAGTTCAATTTTTATTGGTAGTGCATGGTTAAGGTCTAAATATAAATTT
Organism: Dioctria linearis; assembly: GCA_963930735.1. Classification (NCBI taxonomy): domain Eukaryota; kingdom Metazoa; phylum Arthropoda; class Insecta; order Diptera; family Asilidae; genus Dioctria; species Dioctria linearis. The sequence goes on from OZ005742.1 coordinate 239,966,997, forward strand.
TATGACATGAATTCTACTTTAATAAGAAATTGTGTTAGAATTGTGAACAATTACTATAATGAAATGTCCACTATAGAAATTTATAAATATTTTCAAAGTTGTGAACCTCAGCATTTATTTTTAACTCTCCGCAAGGAAATATAAATTCTTATTATTATGACATTAATTATTCTGTTGAGGTTTTAAATGATCTTTTATCATATCAATTTAATAATAATTCAACAGAAATATATAAATTTTTATGTAATTTGTATGCAATAGTTGACAAACTCATTCCTAAAAAAAATTCTATATTTATATTGTCACCGCCTAACGCCGGAAAAAATTATTTTTTTGATTGTGTAATTCATTATTTTATAAACTTTGGACAAATGGGTAACTTCAACAGGTATTGTAATTTTCCTATGATGGAATGCGTAGATAGGAGAATTATACTATGGAATGAGCCTGTAATAGAACCATCAGCCGTAGAAACTTTAAAAATGATATTAGGTGGTGATACTGTTAATGTAAAGGTGAAATACCAAAATGATGCTGTAATAACAAGAACACCAGTAATAATTTTGTCAAATAATGATGTATTCCCAAAAGACGAAGCATTTAGGACTCGTATGTTCTTTTACAAATGGAGAACTTGTAATTTGTTAAAAAATTTGAATAAAAAACCTAAACCTTTAGCATTCTACTATTTGTTAAAAAAATATAATATCATTAAATAAAGATTTATTTGAAAAAAAAACAGTTTTTTATTTATTACTATCTCAACTTAGTTGTACTTTGTTGCATAATTTCAAATTCATTATCACTGTCTTCATTATCAGCTGACATTGTTGCAGTAATATTTCCACTTTTTGTATCTGTCTTACCAAACAAGGTCTGACCGTCTTATATGACTGCGTTGCATTTTCTATAAAGGTCACTTCTAATGGCCAACTAATTGCGTTGTTTTTAGAGAATGCTGAATTGACATCAAATTGCACTCGACATTGACATTCTATTTCCCAATAACATGCACTATTAAGATAAGAAACTTGTGCAGTTGCTGGATTTAATTGCGGTGTAGCAACTAATCCGATGTGTAATTGTGGTTGTGCTTCAAAGCTTGTTGCACCACGTGCTGGATGAAATGCACCATAATTTTCTATTTTTCGAATATATTGTTCTACACATTGATTAATTAGTGTGTATGCTTCGCTATCATTACCCAAGCCAACATCCCCAATTACAGGTTTTCCCGTACTATCAGAAAAAAATTGTAGCGTCATTGATCTGGGACGAGTAAAAGTTGATTCTACTGGATTTTTATTTCTATTCCAGGGTACAAAATGATCTTTAGCTGATTTTATGAGGCCATTTTTTAGGTTTATACGAATAATGCACAATTTCTGTGCCAACGGCTGGATTTACTAAAAATTGATGAACTTTTTCGTCCATACGTGCTACGCCATAATTATGCACCATATATTTTGGTAATGCACTTCTATCTGGATTATCTGAACGATACCATTCATGTACAAAGTACTGCTCAATTGGTTGTGGTATACATAATGCATTACTACTTACATGCGTATAATATTTATTAGCAATTTCTTTTGCGTCTATAGGTTTGGTATTAATTGGCTTCATGGAATTTGTTCCATCAACTGTATATTCTTTATTTCTACCATAAAACTGTTTATTTAATCCTTCACAAATTAAACCAATTGGTACATATTCAGATGTCGCAGTTCCACTTAATGTTGTTCCTGTATCAAATGCAGTTCTTGTGCCTAATGGTGTTACTGTACACGATACTTCCGTTATTGATGCTCCAAAAGGAAGTGACGCAAACTCTGCATGACCCAAATAAAATGGAAGAAAATCAACTGGTATCAATGCCATTGATGTAGTAATATTTTCCACAAAATCTGGGCTACCTAATTGAATATTTTCAGTACTATATCCATATGAGATTAATATTCTACTCTTTTTAAATGTAACATTTGTTGGTGGTGATGGTTCACTAGGTCTAATCCATGTTATATTTGGTAAAGTTGATGATGCTCCTCCAGTTCCACGTAATCCGCTCGCATCGGATCTCGCCCCCGTATTAGGCCCACGGCCCGACCCGCTTTGTATATTTTCTGTTGTATCCATTGGTACAACAGCGGATGCTTCTGCAGAACCCCTACGAGCAGCTTCAGAAATATCACCAGTATCAATATTACTAAGAATATCTTCAAGAGCTCTAGCTGTACCAGGTGTAAGCGGAGGAGAGACTTCGCCTGTATCTGTACCTCCACCAAGGTCTTCAGGTCTGAGTTGTTTGGGGTTTGTTGCGTTGTCGTCGGCTGATCCGGTATCGGCAGGTCGCTTGCTTGGTCCAGGTTGGGGATTTTCTGCGATAACTTCTTCACGATTTATTATATTAGTATCACGTGCTTGCCACTATGCTAAATAATGTTTATAATATTGTCCTTCTTTTCTATAAGCTGTGTATATTTGTTTTGCAATGTCTGACTTTTTAAACTCGTTATAATTAATGTATTTAGCTCGATTTTGTTGAAAAACTTGCGATAAATGCTTTTCTCGTAATCCAAATATATGCTGAGAAAAAGTAAGTTTTTGTTTGCTCATATTAGGATATTGTACACCGAACACACTTTCAACACCCTATTTAACACTAAGACCGAAGATTCCCGCTAAATCACTAACACGTCCGTTTTGTTTAAAGTCATTAACAAAACTAGCAATAGCCTCTCTATCTGCCTCCTGTATATCAAAATTCGATTTAGCTAAGGTATATTCCAAATCATGTACATAAGCTATAAAATCTGTAGAATTTACTACTTCTTCTTCACTATAAACGTCATTTCCTGGACCTAAATAATTATATCAAGGATACGTATAACCTTTCTTAGCCATATTTTATAACTAAATAGTTTTTATTAATATTATTTCTTATATTAAAAAATTCCAAAAATAAAACGACAACGACAATTGAAATTTGTACGGGGTATTATTTATAACACATTGACGACGACGACAGTCGTCGCCAAGCTTAGTAGTAGTAGTAGTAGATTTAGTAGTCTTAATTACAATTAATAATTTCGCACTTTATTTTTGTTGTATATACATACCACCGCAAAGTTCTTACGAAATCTATGATTCCTGTTTTTTCAAATATCTGCGACAAATCATTATTATTACCATCAAATTCCAAAACATATTGCTCACTAAGATTCACACATGAGCCAATATAAAAAGAGTACGAGAAATTTCAAATTAGCCAATTACGATGGAATAAACGATTTTTTTATCATCATACGATTTCTAGCAAGTCATTACAAATAACGTTGACAATTCATTTGATAATTTTGAAAGTGTCTAACAATTATCCCAATTAGTTTTCACCGCAGTTACGAATGGCAATGAAATTGAAAAAGAAATACAAAAAAAAAATGCAAATTCGCACTAGAAACCCAGAGATTTACCAGACTTTCTCTTATTTTCGCAAAACTACTAAGACGCTATTAAATGAATGTTATAAAGTTATGTAGTCTGTTATGGTCGCATGTGAATTGCTAGTTACTCGGCTGACATCTACCGGTAAAAGAAGAACACAAAACAGAGGTGAATAAAGACGAAAAAGGAGAGTTGACACTTCCTGTCAAGAGAGTCTCGTTACATAGTGAATGGAGGACAGAAATTTTGATACTGCAAAAAGAAGTTTTTGAAGAGATATAAAAGTTATGTGTTCAGACACAAGTGATTACTTAATGCAATGTAAAAAGTTGGCGACAGCTAAATCCAAAAACGAGAAAATTGGCCCGTGGTGTGCTGCTGTGAGATAGCTAAATCGACACACACATAACCTAAAAATTTACCACGCGTTTCTAGTTGTACGGGAATCTTAGCTCAGCATGAGCACATCAGAAAATAGATGAACTTGTGCTTCAAGTCCCACGTTAGTGGCTGAGTCCTCGCACGTTGGTGGAAAGACAAGCATGAACCCCGAGAGAAGGAAAAATTTGGCTGTAAATAACCCTGCTATTGAATCGAGATAACCTGACTGCTGCTGAAAACCAGAAAATAACCTAATCATTTGGCTCGTTGTCCGCAGCTAAAATAATAAAAAGTACGATACTTGTAATCTATCCAGAGAGGGCACGTTCTCCCTGAACGCTATAAGGCGGAGCTCCGCATTCTGTTCGTGGTTGACACCCCATTTTTAAACAAAAATCTCTATAACAGGAAGCGCAGCACCTAAAATGCGCACCCAGAGTTTATGAAACTAACGTCGTCTTACATTCATTTAGGGATGCACATGGCATGTCCAGGAACTGTATCTGTGCATCAGTTTTTTTCGGCAAGGGCGCACAGAGCTTATAAATATTGGAGTTGTAGCAGTCCTTTTTTCACGAAACTGTAGTATCTTTTATAATTTTTAAAGAAAAACCTGGGAGCAGTCGTGTGACTTTGACTCCACTGGAGCGGCTATTAACAGCTCAGACTCCGAGATAAAATGGGGGTATGAATAGTAGGAGCAGCTGTACAGCTTAGTACTCCTATGTGGAATAATACACGACGGTTTGTAACTTTCTCGATAAATCAAGAGAACTGAATGAATTCATTTATTGATCGTTCTTAGCCTATATATACATAATTAGTAACCTATGGTACCCTATTCTTACTATTCTAAATGCTGACGCTGGGCGAGTAAGCAATATGCATAAAATTATGATGACATGCATTTACGCGTGAAACCCCTTGACGATGAATCGTTTGGGTCAGTGGTGCAATCGCTTGCTTGTTGCAAATAAATGTATGTCATTATTATCATCAATTATTTTCGATTATGAATGGTGTTGTAATAAATTTGTGCTGATTAATTTTAGCGTTTTACATTTGTTGTGAAATTTGTGTTTACAGCTTTTTAGTGTTGTTTGTATTTATGGTATTAAATGTATATCACACCTTTCCCCCTTAGGGAAAAAAAAATTTGTGTTTACATAAATTTTTTTTTTTTTTTTTTTTTTTTTTTTTTTTTTTTTTTTTTTTTTTTTTTTTTTTTTTTTTTTTTTTAGTTTGTTTACGTTAAACCTTAATTGTTTGCTCGCCGCAATGAAGCATTTTATCGCTTATGTATACTAATAGTTCATATGGTATGTTTTTGTATGTAGCTGATTATAATGAGTCTTAATTCCTAGTCGTATTTACATATACCTACTTATATGTAGTTTATTATTATAGCTCTTAATTGCTCAATGGCATTAGTAATTGGGATCTTTATTGTTTACGTTTACTTATCTAGTTGATTACAATAATTCTTATTTGTCTACACCGGTGTGTAATCTAATTTAACATGCTAGAGATAGTTAGAATAATAGTACATAATTTTTAATTTTCTATCTTTCTTAGCCTATTCTTATGTATTTTGATTTTGTTCTTATTTATATCTTCGATAATGCAATTTACGTTGTCTATTGATTTAATTATATAAGGTCCGTTGTATAGAGGATCTAGTTTTCGTCTATTTTGTACTGTCATTAGTACTTTGTCGCCTACTTTGATTGATATTGGTTTGCAATTAGCATCCTTGACTTGCTTTCTTCGCACTTTAGATGCCTGGAGGTATTGTTTTGCCTTACCTATGGCTTGTTGAAGTCTGTATTTCATCTCTTTACTATACAGGTCATAATTATACACGGGATCTGGTCTATCAATTGTGAGTTCTGAAGGTAGGTCTATATTTTTGGCAAATATGAGTTCGAATGGTGTGTAGCCATGTACGGTGTTTGGTGTGGTGTTGTAGCAGAATGCGTAATATGGAATCCATGTATCCCAATCGTCTCTATTGTCATTAACAAAACATCTGAGATATTCATTTAGGCACTTGTGGTTTCTTTCTAGTGCTCCGATCGTTTCGGGATGTGCGGCGGTCGCGAACAGTTGTTTTATTTTCAGTATATTACATACTTCCGCAAAGACCTGGTTTTTGTATTCCGTTCCTAGATCAGTTTTAATTTTGCTCATAGGTCCGTATGTTAGTATGAACCCATTCACTATGGCTCTTGCTATGGAATTTGCTTCCTTGTCCTTTGTGGGTATTATTACTATATACTTGCTTAGATCGCATTGCATTGTTACTGCGTATCTGTTATCGTTGGTGGTTTTTGTAAATGGGCCGACTGTGTCAATGGATACAATGTCGAAAACTTTTGTTGGTGTTGTAGTTATTTCCATATGCTCTTTATTATGCTTTTGGTGCTTATTTTTCGCACAAAGCTCGCATCTGTTTATATATTTCGCTATTGTTTTCCTCATTTTCTTCCATTTGTACATTTCCTTCAGCTTTTTATACAGTCTTGATTGACCCAGATGTCCTCCTGTAGGTGTGGAGTGATAGTTATGTAGGATTTCGTTTATTTTCGTTGTTTCTGATATGTACCGTTGCGGTTTGAAAATTTTAACGTTTATATTTTTTAATACTTTGTTTCCTAGGATTTTAAATGCGGTTAAATTAATTATTTTAAATATCTCGCTTTCTGCAGAAAGTTTCAGAGTCTTGGTCTGAAATTGTTTATATATATCATTATCCAATACTTCGAGTACCTGCTCTAGTGCGGGCTCTACTGGTTGGTTGTTTTTTATATTTATATACCGCTTATATTTTATTTCATACTTGTGCACTATATTTATTTCTATTTGTGTTTCTTTATTACTGCAGTTCTCAATTTTTACTTTTAGTTCAGGTAATTTGGCTATCTTTGTTGGAGATGGTATCTCCCAAACGCGCAGTTGATCAGGCTGCGGGACTATAGGAGTATTTTTCATTTCATCGGACATTATGTTTTGTTCTTGTTGTTTTTTCATTGCTCGGGTTTGGACGCGTCGGACATTTATTTCCTTCAAATCATTAATGTCAAGTTGTATTCTTGATAACGCGTCGGGTCCGTTATTTCCTTTTCCTTTAATGTATTTGACTTCGAAATCGAATTCCTCTAAATCTAACCTCATTCGTGTTAGTTTAGATGATGGGTTTTTCATGCCAAAAAGATATGTTAAGGGTCGATGGTCTGTTCTTATTGTGAATTTTCTGCCATAAACATAAGGCTTAAAATGTATAATTGCCCAATGTATTGCTGCGAGTTCCTTTTCAATTACTGACTTATTTTTTTCTCCGGCAGTAAATGTTTTACTAGCGTATGCGATTGGGTGTTCTGTTCCGTCGACACTTTGTGATAAGATTGCTCCACATGCAGCATTCGAGGCGTCTGTGGAAATGGTGAATTGGGTTTTGAAATCAGGGTGCTGCAGTATTATTGGGGATATCAAACTTGATTTGAGAGCATCGAAAGATTTTTGTTGGATTTCTGCCCATTCGAATTTTGTGTTTTTCCGGAGTAGTTTGTTTAACGGTAGTGCTATTTCTGCAAAGTTGGGGATGAAACGGCGGTAATAATTACAGAATGCTACGAATCGTCTGACTTCGTCGGCGTTTTTTGGGATAGGATAATTTTTAACTACCTCGTATTTTGAACTGTCTGGGCTTATGCCTTGTGCTGATATTCGATGTCCAAGATAGGTGACTTCGGTTTGGAAAAATTTGCATTTTTCAGGATTTAATTTGAGATTACGCTCTCGTAATCTGTTAAATACTGTTTGCAAGTTTTTTATATGGTGTGACTGTGAACATCCGACGACTATGATGTCGTCAATGTACAGAAAGGCTATTTCCGGTGGTAGACCCGTCATGGCGATGGTCATCATCCTTTGGAAACTATTTGGACTTATATTAAGTCCGAAAGGAAGTCGTGTATACTGGTAGTGACCTTGGTTAGTTGAAAAAGCTGTGAACTTTCTAGAAGATTCCTCTAATGGTATTTGGTGGAATCCGGACATAAGGTCAAGTGTAGAGAAGTATTTGGCTCGGCCCATTTGGTCGAGTATCTCTTCTATACGCGGTAAGGGAAATTTATCTGCCAGAACTTTTTTATTAAGATTCCTAAAATCAACTACTAAACGCCATTTTTTATTTTGGTTGTTGGATTTTTTGGGTACTAGTAGTATTGGAGAATTAAAGTGAGAAACAGAGTTCTCTATTATTCCGTCTACTATCATTTTGTCTACCTGCCTATTAATCTCGGTTTTGTGTGCTTCTGGTATTCGGTAGTTTTTTGTGTATACTGCTCTATTATCAGTTAGTTCTATATTTTGTTTGTAGAAGTTATTGGTTGTTAGAGGTTCACTTTCTAACGCAAATATGTCTTCATATTCTCGGCATAATTCTTCGAATTGAAGTTTGGCGTAGTTTGGAATGCTGTTTAAGTTTAATTTGGAGATAACTTGTTCTGTTCTTTTTGATTTTATTGTGTCTGTATTAATGACGTTAAAGTCTGAGAGGTGTTGTGTTATTATGTCGGAATGTTGTAGTGTGGTGGTTTTGTTTGTAGTGTTTAGTATCCTGACTAGTGGGTAATTTTGTGAAGTTACTGATCCTGCAATGAATATGCCTGGGTGGATTTCTTGTCCAATGATTACCATATCATTGGCACCTTCTTGTTTTTTAACCTTGAACTTTCTTATTATTTCACATCGGGGTGGTATGATAATAGAATTTTCGGATGGACCATTCAGTATTGGGATCTCTGCCGAACTTTCAGGTGTGTTTAATGTAAGGGTCCACGTATCATAATCGATAGTGGTCTTGAATTTTGTTAGGAAATCTAGTCCTAAAATTGCATCAGCCCCGAGGGAGAAATCATCTTCTACTATCTGGAATAAATGTTCGACCGCAAACTGGTCGTTAAAATGTAATTTTGTGTATGTTGCCCCAATCGACTGCCTCTTAGTATCCGTAACCCCTTGGATAATACAAGTGTTTTTAGGATAGTAAAGTTGGTCTTTATTAATTTTTCCCCTCTTGAATATGGATATTTCTGCCCCTGTGTCTACAATCAGAGTACATACTGACCCGCACATGTCGACATACGCTTTAATAAAGTTTGTTAAGGATAGGTTTAGGCAATGTATTCTTGGCTTGAATTCGTCGCAGCCCCCAACCGTGTTGTTTCTTCCTCTGGTTGGGGGGCTTGATATTCCCCCGATTCGAAGTAGTTTACATTTCTTCTTTGATTATAGGTATTATTATTATTTGCTCGCAGATTATTCTGGTAGCGACTACTGTTATTTGGTGCAGCATCACCGAAATATCTTTTATCGCGGTGGTTATATTGATTTCGTGGGTGGTTTTGTCTATTATTGGCTGCCATATTTCTATTGTACTGTTGTTTGGGCCAGCGCTCCCTGTTCCTGTTAAAATTATTTTGATTGTTGAACCCTTGCGTATTATTATAATGAAACTTTCTTGATGGGTTGGTATTATAATGCAGGACACTGCTTGGCTGCGGCTTATCTACTGCTATTGCCTTCGCTGCTAATTCTGAAAGTGTTCCTAGGCTACTAGCTTTTAGTATAATCGCTGTTTCTGTATTGGCAACATTGTTCATAAATGACTGTATTGAAAATTTTTCGGCCAATTTTTCAGCTGCTTCTCCAGCTGCTACTTTCTCTGTTATAAAGGCTCTAGTCAGCTGGCCTGATAGATTTTCTATCTGATTGGAAAAGTCTGCAAGTTTTCTGTTACCTTGCTGGCATGATCGCAGTTGTGCCAGAATAGCATCTGACGATAATTTTGCCGAAAATTTTTCTTTTAATTTGGCTTTGATCGTTGATACTGTATTTGTGCCCTCCGATATTACGTACTTGGCTTTTCCAGTTATACGTGTCTTGATGAATTTGATCATGATGGTTTTATGTTCGTTTGCTGTTAACTCGTCTAGTAGTTCCATAGACTCGATAAAAGAATCAGTTTCATCCAGCTTTCCATCGTAGGGTTGTATGAGCGATGTAGCTGTTTTTATGTCAAAACCCATCTTTGTTTGTTTTTGTGTATTTATGTTTTCTAAGATTTTGTTTGCTATACTTTCAATTTCTTCGTAGATAACTTTTATCTTCAATATTGTTTCGACGTCCGCTTGTTTAAGTGCGTTTTCTTTTGCCTTGGCACAGAGTTGATTTGTTAACTTTTCTTTCTCTTGCAGAGTTTTCTCAGAATATGGACGGTTTTTACTTTTCTTAAAATTGTCCAGAATATTTTCTAGTTCGTCCTTAATCTTTATAAGTGCTTCCATTTATCAGACGGTTGATATGTTTAATTTTGCTGGGGTACTGAGGTATCTTTTCCTTAAACCCCTCCTATGATCTTTGTACAGTATGTATACAAATTCAATGATTTTAATTGCAACCAATATGCATAAAATTATTATTATCTGATTATTCTCGACCGAAACTGTATCCTCTATAATTAGATTATTAACAATTTCCCCGTTGTTATCTGAAGTTTTGGATTGCGTTTTACCCATTACTGAAAATGTTTCGCTTATTTCCAACAACGTCAAGCAAACAGCAAAAGAAAAAAATTTTTTTTTTTTTTTTTTTTTTTTTTTTTTTTTTTTTTTTTTTTTTTTTTTTTTTTTTTTTTTTTTTTCACATATTAATTATTTAATTATTATTATACCTTTATACTACGCTACTTCTACTTTATATTTTAAAAAAAATAAATTTTAAATTAGATCATTAAACCCTTATCTCTTCCTTTTGATGACGTTCAGTTGTTTTTTTGTCAATATTATTAGTTTGTTGTATTTTTCCCGTTCCTCCTCAGTTGCTGCTAACTCGACAAGTACCTTGTAATTTTGAAGTTCCTGTGCAATTTTTTGTCTCTTGCCTCCTCTTTTTCGTGGTTTTGTCTCCTGAGTTTTTACACTGCTTGTGTTTCTGCTTCTATACTCCTCGATGGTGATTCTTTTTGGACCCGCTTCGTATGGTGGAGGATTTTCGTTGTCCAGCCTTGATTTGGGGATGTACGGCGTCGGCTTCTTATTTACTGGATACAGTGTTATGCCTTCTATATTCCTCTCTGGTATCTTCTTAGTTTCTTCAATAGTCTTGAAAATGTGATTGAAGATGGCATCTATCTCGTTCATACTAAAATTTCTTCTGATTGGTACTGGTAGTGGATGTAGTCGTCTTCGCAGTTTTTTGGTGGTTGTTACTATGTCACCGTATAAGTTTCTATTATTTATGAAAATTCCCAGCTGCACTTTTGATGATGATATTATGGTCTGCAGATTCGCAAAGTTACAAATTTCGCAGTTTCTACGATGTCACGGTCGCCATGTAGTATCTTTTATAATTTTTAAAGAAAAACCTGGGAGCAGTCGTGTGACTTTGACTCCACTGGAGCGGCTATTAACAGCTCAGACTCCGAGATAAAATGGGGGTATGAATAGTAGGAGCAGCTGTACAGCTTAGTACTCCTATGTGGAATAATACACGACGGTTTGTAACTTTCTCGATAAATCAAGAGAACTGAATGAATTCAATTTATTGATCGTTCTTAGCCTATATATACATAATTAGTAACCTATGGTACCCTATTCTTACTATTCTAAATGCTGACGCTGGGCGAGTAAGCAATATGCATAAAATTATGATGACATGCATTTACGCGTGAAACTCCTTGACGATGAATCGTTTGGGTCAGTGGTGCAATCGCTTGCTTGTTGCAAATAAATGTATGTCATTATTATCATCAATTATTTTCGATTATGAATGGTGTTGTAATAAATTTGTGCTGATTAATTTTAGCGTTTTACATTTGTTGTGAAATTTGTGTTTACAGCTTTTTAGTGTTGTTTGTATTTATGGTATTAAATGTATATCACAAAACTCATTATCAATTTTCACACTGAATAAGTAGTTTTGCATTCATTTGGGAATGTACTTCAGTTATTGCGAGGAGCACAGTAGCAAATTTCCGCATTGACATATGTATGCATCTTCTTCCTGGTAAGGCGTAGAAGTATTGGATATCACATCAGGCTTCACGAGAGGCTCGCTACCAAACTATATTGATGATTTTATTGCTGATCAGAGAAGAGTAATACCATGTCGTTAGACAATTGATGAATCGTCCAAAATTGTAACTGTATTTAGATGTAGTCCTTTGTATATTACAGTGTTACATTTAATTATCTAGATATCATCAAGCGGAACTTCCAAGGAGGCGCCTCTTCGGGGGAATTCCAAATAATGAAGTCTGAATGTAAGTTTTTCTTAAATATTTGTGTTTGTTATTTCATTTTAAAACTCTATTGCCATAATTTATTTAAAAACATCTGTTTATTTACTATATCATGTAGATCTAAGGTACTCAATATTCCACTTTGGAATCTTCTAAGCTAAGATTGAAATAGAGTAAGTATCTTTATATACATATTCACATATCCAATAACGTAGAGGCAGTCTACAATTATTTATTACAATATACAATTTTCTCATAATGAATTGTTTTGCTATAATAGACATATGTTGATATACCGCATAGCCTAGAATTACTTGTTTAATTTTCGCATAGTGTATTATATTGAGATATTAATATAGAATATAAATATCTGAGTATATCGGACAGCTTCGAGTTACTATGTTTAGCCTCCTCATATTGAATTAGTTTGCTGTGAAATAGAATGAATATATTGGTATAGCATATAGCTTGGAAGTACTCTATTGAATTTCATTTTTTCACCTGTCGTTTGGTACCAGTGAAATCTTTTGCAGCTTCTGGTTGACTAGGTCCGCTCCTCCTCTAAAATTTCAGGTCAGCATAGGGACTCTGAAAGTTATCTGCCCTCAGAGTCATTTGGGTGGATGGGGCAAGCAGAGAAGGCTGAACCTCTGTGCCTTCTCAATGGATGTGGGTAAGTGGTGTAAAAGTCCCGTAAGGACTGAATGTGTGTTACGGCCTTTTGGATTAGTAGGCACGAAAAATTGTGTATATGGCTGGTGGCAGCGGCAGATCTTCGTGGAACCTCCTCACATTCTCCGCCAATAGCCGAGGCGACCTTGCGTGCCGCAGTCAACGCTGTCCACCGAGTGATCTGTCAGCTCATGCTGGCAGTCTGGACTTCACGTCCGATGTCAATCACTCTCAACATACATCCATAACAAGTGGACACAGAGAACGCCGTTAAGAATAACCCTAAGAGATTCTGGAGCTTTTCTAAAGGCCTTAAAGTCACTGATTCATTTCCCAAGTGCAAGAGGTATGGATACAATACATCAATCGGTACCTTATACTACCCATATATATCTCTACCAGCTTGGTTTTAATATTTGAAAAAAACATGGGCAGTAATCCACCAGATGAATGCTTTGATTAATCAATGCCAACATGGTTTCATTCCATTACTAATTTGGCGATTTTTTTAGACGTTATTGCAACAGCCTTGAATAACTGTATACACAAGTTGATTCTATACTAAGGCATTTGATAAAGTTCAACATTAAAGAATATTAGTAAAGATGCGATCCTTGGGGTTTCATGAGGATTTTATTAAATGGATGTTTTCCTACTTAACCGAAAGAGACAGTGCCGTAGTTTTGAATGGCTTTCAATCTATACCTTTTATACAACTATCCGAAGTCCCACAAGGTACAGTTCTTGGTCCGTTCATATTTACAATATTATATTAATGATTTGTCTGAAATTATCGAATTGCAGTGCCTTCATTATGCAGATGATGCGAACATTTTTCGGGTGATAAATACTGTAAATGATTACATAATATTGCAACATGATCTAAGTAAAATAAAATTACTATGAAAACTTCCTATCCCTTAATATTACCAAATGCATGTGTCATGTGTACTAGAGAGTAGAGCGCGTTAGCAAGCTCCAGTAGAATTTTAATGTTTTAAGCTTAAATACGCATAGTACCGAATCTTTTTTTTTCATCACTCATAGTATGACAGTGGCGGTGAGAAGTTAGCACTAATCTGCGGTGGAGGTGCCAAAATTAACCTAATAAGAAATATCGAGTTCGGGCAAAGTAAATTTAACGCTGTATCCAAATATCTCACAATAAAATGGTTAGTAAAATTTTGTCGTATGCTAATTTGGAGAAAACAGAATAATTCATTTTTAGATTTTGATAAAACCATTTTAACTCTTCAATCAATAAAAAAAAAAAAATATGTAGATTGCCATAGAATTAGGAAATGTCAAAATGTTGCCAGATATTTAATGCTTAAAGCCTAGTATCGAGTTCGAGTAAAATGTGACATTTCCATACAAATTTTAGTGCTGGTAAAATCGCAAGCAAAACTTTCGTATTTTACTAGTGCAGTACGGAGTTCACTGGTAAAAAGTGAATGTTTCTCTATTTTAAAATAGATGACGCTTTGTATGTCTCCACTTATTTTACTGAACATTTTAATGCGCGGTGCATTAAAATGCTGGTAAAATTATGACATTTCCTGTTTCTATGACAATTTCAAATTGTTTTTTTTTAATTTATTCAAGGCTTTAATTTTTTCTTGTCAATTTTCAGATTGTTTTTGTTAATTTCTTGAAGGATTTAATTTCTATCGATAATTTTCAAATTAATTAAGGCCATTTTTAATTGTTAATTGTAAAAATGTTTATCTAAACTTTATTAATAATTTGAAGTTTTTCAGCGATAAAATTCTTAAACCATCTGTCACTTTCTTTTCTCCAAATTAACACGTCAAAATTTTACCAGCGATTTTAATGTGAAAAATTTGGAGACCGCGTTAAATTTTACTTTGTCCGAACTCGATACTAGGCGAGATTTCCATACAAATTTTAACGCTGATAAAATCGGAAGCAAAAATTTTACTGATGATTTTACTAGTGCAGTACGGAGTTCACTGGTAAAAAGTGAATGTTTCTCTATTTTAAGACAGATGGCGCATTGTATGTCTCCACTTATTTTACTGAACATTTTAATGCGCGGAGCATTACAATGCTGGTAAATTTATGACATTTTCTGTTTCTATGACAATTTTCAGATTGTTTTTGAAATTTATTGAAGGATTTAATTTTAATTGAAAATTTTTAGATTGTTTTATTTATTTATTGGATTAATTAAGTCCATCCTTAATTCTAAATTGTAAAAACGTTTATCTAAACTTTATAAACAATTTGAAGTTTTTAAGTGATAAGATTTTTAACAACTGTCACTTTCTTTTCTCCAAATTAA
Source organism: Dioctria linearis (assembly GCA_963930735.1). Taxonomy (NCBI): domain Eukaryota; kingdom Metazoa; phylum Arthropoda; class Insecta; order Diptera; family Asilidae; genus Dioctria; species Dioctria linearis. The sequence continues at coordinate 239,982,104 of OZ005742.1, forward strand.
TCAACGTCAAAATTTTACCAGCGATTTTAATGTGAAAAATTTGGAGACCGCGTTAAATTTTACTTTGCCCGAACTGTCACATTTCCATATAAATTCTAGAGCTGGTAAAATCGCAAGCAAAAATTTTACTGAAGATTTTATTAGTGCAATACGAAGTTCACCGGTAAAAACTGAAGGTTTCCTTTTCATAAAAGAGATGGCGCTATAAATATAACCTCGATAAGGTTTTGTGCATTAAAAGGCCCATAAACAACAATTTTCGTGCCAATCTCAAAAATGTGTAAGTTTATACACATACTATAAAAAAATCGCATTGCAGGCGGATGGAAAAAAAAGTTTACGCAAGGGACTTTGGCGCGGTTTTTGAAAGTGTGACGCAAAATTCTATACCAGCAGCATGATAGTGAGAGCTAGTAATACAAAACAACTTTGTGAGATTCCTGGTTCCCCAGTAAGCCTATTTCCATCTTCGGTTGGCCAATAACTTGCCTTAAAATTTCATTTTTGGTAAATTTATAATAAGAAAATATATTAAAATTCTTTTACTTTTATCAAAATTACAAATATTTACCAATATTCTAATTCCTAGCTTATTATTAAAAAATGAACAAGTACAGTTTTACTAAATTTCCATATAAAAGAATGTAAATATTTTTCTATTTAGTACCCTTCCAATTTTAACCTTACCTACGGCTTTTGTGCTAGGGTAGATTTCTTTACCGAACATAAACAAAAGTGACACCTAGGGTATATGTAGACAGAGATACAACCATATGCTAGAAAGTGAGAAAAAGCATCACGTTCGGCACGCAAAAATGGCATATATATACACGCAATGGCCTCTCCTTTAGTTTCTTACTCGTAGGGAGAATCTATAGTGCCGTCTATTTTTATTTTGCATAGAGGGAACCTTTAGTTTTTACCTGAAACTTTGTACTGCACTAGTAAAATCATCAGTAAACTTTTGCTTGTGATTTTACTGGCGCTAAAATTTCTATGGAAATGTCACATTTTACTCGAACTCGATACTAAAACTGCCATACAAAACTGAAAAAATTCTTCGTTTAGAACAAACAAAGAAATATATGCAGGCGGTTTTTGCATGAATGAAAGAACTTAACTTTGCATTGTCCTAGTGCAACTGACAAAAGTAGAGTTAAAAACAAAAATTGACAGAATATATCATTACCCGAATGGTAAAATCCCCTTGAATAACATCGAAATCCTTTCAATTATTCATAATAATGAATTTTTCGTACATCAATTTTTTAAGCAAAGGATAAATTCTCTTCGGCCAACGTGCTGAAAGGAGTATATAATTTCTATAAAATAAAATTCTCACTTTCCCTAAAACTATCAGAGAATCAAACATGAGTTACACCCAATTAATATCTTTAGAACAAAGCGAAATTTCAAGAAAATATATGGTATCAGTTGCAACTTGTCTTCCTTCTGAAAGAATATTTTCGGCGGCAGATTTTTTTTCTGAAATGTTTTGTTTTTAATTTTTCAATTCTTAAACTCTTTTATTTTCATATTTAATTTAAATAATAAATATAATAAGTACGACTATGCTGCTTAAAGAGTATTTTACGTAAAGTACCGAATGATTACCGGATAACAAAAGTAACGATATTGCACATGCCTACTCGAGAGTTATTGTATTTTCTAATTGTAAGCCTGAACTTCTTATTTTTTTACTAAGTAGTGTTAACATAACACACAACCTGTTTTTCCTTTCTTCTTTATTTTTTTTTCTCTCGAAAATAATTTATGATAATTATACGGTAGTATATAATCTGAACGCTGTATCTGTTCACTATCGTTGTAACTTTTTGAATAAATAAATAAATTGATTATTTTGTTACTTTTTTTTTAAATAAATATATTAAAACCGATTAAAAAACATCTTTTATTTGAAATATCTAAAAAAGTTATTTAAGCATTAGATATTTGTAATGTAATGATATTTAGATCTAGCGGGGAGCTCGATTAGATCAGATTGGTGATGTACAAAACTATATAAACGAAAGAAAAATGGAAAAAAATTCGTCGAAATCTTTTAGCAAAAACCAGCAAACAGTCGATGAGAAAGAATTATACAACCTACTGTTTTTTGGACTTTTCCTATCAGTTTTCGTTGAATTTTGTTTTATCTTTCTTTCCGCGGTAGACCTGATTTCTTACCGCACGAACCACATTGCCGGGATCCTAAAATTATAAATTTGTAACATTTTTATCTTAAGAATATTATATTATAAGTTTTAAATATTTCTATTGTACCACCTTTTACAAATAAGAACATAAACTTTAAAAACCCGTTTTATCGAAATTTGTGTGACTGACATATGCTGCGTTCCTTTTCTCGTTCTCAGGCCGAACGATATAGTTTCAATCTGTCATCGCTTCTTTTCGGACTCCGAATCGTTCTGAATGCACCTGAGTTTTTCCCGGTTTTAAGTAGAACGATTTTAATTTGTATTCGTGAATGTTTTGTTTATAATTTGTACGAGGTGGTAATAGTTGAGTATAAGTTGCTTTTGTTGGAAAATAGCTTTATTTTTCATAAATAACAATTTTCACGAAATTATAATTGCTTTTATCAAATGAAAGAAATTTCAAAAATTTAAAATGGCTCTGTTTCGTTCCTTTTCTATGAGCACAGAATTAAATTATGACATGGTTCTGTCGATTCATACAGATACATTCAGAACGAGAAAAGGAACGCAGCAATACAAATAGTGCTGGGACATCGGAACGGAACGTCGATGTTGACATCGTCCAACAAGCATCGATGTGGCGATAATATTGATCATATAACATCGGTGTTCAAACCACATCGATGTTAATGAATTTTAAACACTCTGAATAAATGTCTGACTGGTAAATCATAGAAAAAATGGTGTGTTTTTCAGTTAAGAATTATTTTTTGCTCTCGACTTTATTAATAACTTAATAAAAATAACAAAAACAAAACAACTACCTCTTCGATTCTAAATTAAAAGTTTCCTAAAAATAACGCATAAATGAATTAAATAAATATGAAAAATTACAGGTCCGTAAACTTCTTATCTACAGACTGAAGAAACAATAACTGGCAAAGGCGTTTTCCCTGCAAACTGTTTCTTTTTTGAGTTATAGTCTTCTCGCCTGCCTTAGAGAACAGACATTCGGCTTGTAAGTGTCTAATTTGACAAATTGCTCGACCGTCGACGTGCTCCCATAAGCACACCGTTGGGGGACATATTTGTAACGGTCTACCACGACAGATTAAAGTCAATACATCTCGATGACATTTGCCTCCATCGATTCATCAGTCAATAACTCGAAGTATGTCAATTTGACATTGAAATCCTTCAAGTCTCTATCTAATTTCACTTAGAAGTTTCGTCACCAAGAAGCTCGACCTCAACTCGCATGCAGAATTCAGACCTTCAAATAACTTTTGAAATCTAAAAGCAATACGAAAATTATAATCTCCACCATGCTGCCATCTATGTTTTTGTTCCCTTCACCTTGGTCAGTCGCAGCTCTTATGTTTATCATTTTGAATGTAAACATCTTTACGCCGAACAGAGTAAGAACTCTAATCAATATTTTTTGTCAGCAGTCGGAAGGTCTTAATGTATTGAGCTTGAATGCCAGAAGCATAAGACCAAAATTTGATGAATTATGTGATATTTTTGTGGGTTCTGACATTCATGTGATTTTAGTGTGCGAGACATGGCTACATTCCCATATACCTTCTACTCTTGTTAGATTTCCTGGTTATAATCATTTTAGAAATGACAGGATGGGTCGAATTGGTGGTGGAGTGGCTATTTATGTCAGAGATTGTTTTGATTCACGAATCGTTGACTCTTCCGGATGTTCCCCCTTAGAATTTTTGTGTGTGGAAGTAATCTTAGGTGCTAATAAATGTTTGCTATCCTCCGTATATTGTCCGCCAAATTCTTTTTCCATTGAAAACGCAGCAGAATTCCGTTCTGCTTTCTCTGATCTAACACAAAGATATGCAAATGTTGTCTTGGGTGGTGATCTTAATGTCAATTTGTTGAGACATAATAGTGTGACGGACTTTTTCTTATTCTTTCTACAGTCTCTTCACATTTGTGTCATTAACGATCTCCCAACTTATCTCAATACGGATAACCCATCCCTGCTTGACCTGCTTGTTACTGCTGATAATGATTCTGTTAGCTTTCAAAACCAGATTAGTTCGCCTTCCGTCTTCGATCATGATTTTCTTTTTATGATTTATAGCATTGATATTGGAAACTGCATAAAGTACAGGGATATATCATATAGTAAATATGATGATATTGATCTATATCAGTTGGGAGATGAGTGTGCCTTGCTGCCCTGGAGTGACATCAGCCTGTGTACCTCAGTGGATGAGAAAATTAATGGTTTTAACGTACTACTACATCATCTTCACGATAAATTTGCTCCAACTCACTCTCGCAGAATCAGGGAAAATGGTTGTCTTTGGTTTTCTGCAGTGATTCAGTCACTTATCGCTGCACGGGATTTTTATATCTCAGATATCTTAGACTAAAGACCACTGAAAGCCGTGCGCATTACAAATTGATTAGAAATTTGGTCAACTCTAGGGTACGTGCGGCCAAGAGGCAATACTTTCAGCAAAAAGTTGACCCCCTACTATCATCCAAAATCTTGTGGAGAAACTTGCGTAAGGCCTCCGTGTATGTCAGAAATAAATCCCAGTGTAACCTGGACTCTGACTTACTTAACTCCCATTTCACTTCTTTCCCTACCCTTGCCTCACGTAGTTCTGAGCAGTTGGGTTTTAATCGTTTCATGTTTCCGTCAAATAATGATCAGCCCTCTTTTTCTTTCAGATGTGTCGATGTCAGGGAGATTGTCGTGGCAATTGGTACCATCAAATCTGATGCAGTGGGGCCAGATGGTATCCCACCTAGGTTTATCAGGCTACTTCTACCTCTGATAATAAAGCCGATTCTCTATATTTTTAATAGCTGTCTTACCATGTCGATATTTCCGTCTGATTGGAAAGTCGCTACAGTTGTACCTGTGTCCAAAACCAACACACCTGAGGTTCCCGGTGATTTTCGACCGATTAGCCTTTTAAGATTTCTTGCTAAGGTCCTGGAAAAGTTGATGGTACAACAAATATCTGATCACTTAGAAAACCTTGACTTATTAAGTCCTTTCCAGTCCGGGTTTAGGAGGTCTCGTAGTTGTGAAACAGCCCTTCTGAATGTCACGAGTGATATTCGCAGCTCACTTAATAGGGACCATCTGTGTGTTCTTGCCCTACTTGATTTCTCCAAAGCATTCGACATGGTCAATCATTCCTATTTGCTTATAAAGTTGGCTTCAGACTTCCAATTTCACTCTTCTGCTGTGTCCTTAATTCGCAGCTTTCTCTCTAATAGATTCCAGCGGGTTAAGGTGAAGGATCATGTCCGGTGCTTTGCTTCTAAATTGCGGTGTCCCTCAAGGGCCCCTTGCTCTGTATATTAATGACCTTCCTAATGTTGTTGAAGACTGCAAAGTGCACTTGTATGCCGATGATGTGCAGGTGTATCTCAGTTGACCAATGGGACTTGTGGAGGATTGTATCGACAGGCTGAATTCCGACTTGCGCAATATTGCACGTTGGGCTAATCATAATCTTTTATTGCTTAATGCAGGAAAGTCGCAGTGCATAGTTTTCTATCGCAGAGCAATTGAGGTATCTGACCTTCCACCTGTAGTTTTAAATAACACCGTGCTGCAATTTTCGAATCGCGTAAAAATCTTGGAATCTACCTCAATTCTAGAATGCTATGCTGTGATCAAGTTAACGATATGACAGGTAGGATTTATGGTGGGCCTCGTCGACTGTGGTTGTCTTCGGGAACTTTGTCTACGAACATGCGTTCGTTGCTGGTTAAATCTTTGATTCTGCCGTACTTTTCCTATGGCTGTCTCCTTTTTCCTCACTTGTGTTCTTCCTGCTCCGGCAAACTAAATGTGGCTTTCAATGACTGCACAAGATTTGTTTTCTGCCTTAGAAGATTCGATCATGTTTCGCAACATCGTAACCATCTACTTGGTTGCTCCTTAAAACAATACCGTTTACGTAGGCTTCTGGCATTTCTACATAATCTCATATATTCAAAAAAACCTAGTTATTTATTTAATAAATTTGAATTTTTAGGCTCCACAAGGCGTTTCGATTTGCTGATACCAAACTTTCATTATTCAGTAATGGAAAACTCTTACTTTGTTCGTGCTGTTCGAGTTTGGAATAACTTACCATCCAGTATTTAGCGTACGCGCTCGACTCGTGGGTTTATGGAGCAGATAGCGCGCTATACCACCATTTTGGAATAGGCATTTGGTTTTGTTTTAGATGGTCTTGACTTTGTGTTTTTTAGTTTTTAGTTGTTATATATTTGTATTTTTTATTTCGTTTATTTTAATACTTATTTTATGTTTTAAGTATTATTTGCTCATTTTATTTATTTTACAATTTTCAAATTTAATTTTTAATTTTAATTTGTTTATTTTTTAAATTTATATTATCTGTCGCTTGCCGATTTAATTTTAATTTCCGCCTTCTTTTCGTACTAAATAAAAGATATTTATATTCTTGTAGTACATAGCCCTAAATAAACAATTCTATTCTATTCTATTCTATTAGCTTGAATTTTACCAGAAATAATACTAATTTAACAAAACTTTGAGTGTATTGGATTAGCCTGTGTGGGGTTCGTGTTAGCTAGCTCGCCGTTGGGGTTGTTACGTGATACACTCTCGGTATCGAAGTCCATTATCTCACAACAACAACATCAAACTCAAAAACAACTGCCACACACATCGGACCTCACGAAAACTCCTCTTTCATCACATTATAATTATATTTTTATTTACGAAATACATGAAAAATCCTCTACTCAACCATTCTTTGTGGTTACCAAATTACAAACAAAGAAATCAAACGTCTTATCGTTGTTCAAACAAAACAAAAAATGCTGTATCACAGCTCTAATAAAATATTTACATAAAAAAAATTATTGGGTTCGTTTTCTTTTTTTTTCTTTCACATTAGAAAACTGTCCCGTTGTATGAACAATTTAATCCTTAATTTACTACAAAAACAAACTTAGAATATCCTTTCTTTTTATTTCAGGAAATCATCCCCTTTTTTATATAAAAAAAACTTTCTCTTTTAATTCTTCTTCATAAGCTTCGCGCAAATATTAATTAGTCCTGCCTGGATATTGAAATTATTGATAAAATCTTTCGATTTTTCTCTGTGGTCTTATTTTTTCTACTTAGTTTTCATTTTTTTTATTTTTCTTTCCACAGGTTATTTTTATATTTATATAGTATGTATATGTATATTTTATTTGATTTATATTTTTCTTTTTCTTTTAATTTAACACAATAAAAATTCAACAATTTCTTACCTTATAGCTAGATACTATCATTACCGTATTTCGTTTTTATTTTAACTTAAAATTGTTCATACCAAAATTTCTTCATAATATTCATATTTTTCTCTATTTTAGCTCCTTTTTATTCTGGTTTCATTATTATTATTTTTTTTCAGCAAGACTTACAAAAAAAAACTTTAATAATATTGGCATTGTGCCATCCTTGAAATTCTAGATTCAATAAAAATTCATAGCAGCTTTGTGAAGGACGCCAAAATTAATTATTAAGAAAAATGGATGCCATCACACTATTGGATCCTTAATTCGCTTTTTGCACATTATTGTCTTATTTAATAAATCTTTTATTTCTTTTGAACAACACTTTTACTTCTCTTACTTTATATCACTGGTCATGATTTTACTTTTTTTTTTCTTAAATAATAACGCACGCATGATTTTTCCATCTTTTTACGTTTTTTTCATTTTTTCAGATATTTCTCTTTAATATAACAAAACTTTTGCCTTCAGCTCCATCTTCTTTTCACCATCTAAAGGCTGAAACAGGTTACACTTTAGTGCGCGGCGCGACGTTAGAGAACATGTGTTTCCTATTGTGCATCACGCATTGAACGCGGCGCCACAGCGTGGCGAAAATTTTTGCCGCGTAGTCACTTCTAATCCCAAATTTGCTGCTCACTTTTAGTGGTACCAACAAAAAAATTATATTTGATCTAGACAACTTCAGACCAAAATATGTAGTACCAATATAAGCACTAATTCTACCCGGCCGGTAAGTTTTAATAAATAATGGAAGAAAAACTTATAGAATTAGTAAAAAAAACATCAAATTTTTATAGTATAAGGCGCACCAGCAATATAAATGGTTAGATCTGAAGGAAGATGTCTGGAAAAGCATTGCAAAGGATACAAAATAAATAGGTAAATAAAAAATGTTTTATCCTTTTATATCCACATAGTGACAATGTATCTCAATTCGAGTTAAATAGATATAAATGAACTTTTTTTTTTAATGGATGAAGTTAAAAGGCTCTGGAAGTCATTGAGTGATAGTTTCTTCCGGCATAGAAGGACTATGTGCACAGTATCAAGAAGTGCAGCAAAGTCGCCAGGAAAGAAATGGAAGTACTTCGACCAAATGCTTTTGCTCGTCGATATTCCTGCTATCAATACCTGGTAAAATATTTATTTTTAGCCTTGCTAATTATTTAAATACAGTATTTTACAGCACTATGGAAATTTTTCGGAGGATCTGGAAATAAGCAACGATGGTTGCTTGTTATTCGACGAGACGTTTGGAAGTTCATCGAATACAATTCGGCAGGAACCAGTTCCTTCACAAACACCGTCCCCAATCGAAAAGGACGCCGATGCGCCATTTATTGCTAGTCAGCTGCCATCATCAGCATCGTGAGCATCAACTCCATCGGGAAACAGTGCAGCTCGCCCACCTCCTGGTACTAGAAGGAAAGCAAGGGTATGGGATGATCATCTATTCGAAAGCACTCATAAAGAGATGAGTAGCTTGATAAAGACTGTCAAACAGTCATTTGAAGCCATCAATTCTGTTTTGAGTTTTTTCAGCAGCATGGCCGTCCTTGTCAGCAATAATAATTTAAGTTTTGAACGCTTTAGCGCTTTGCAAGTGATATTCATGAAAAGTGTTCACGAAGAAATAAAGAATCAAAAAGAAGAAAATAAAAAGAAAACAGTTATTATTTTAGAAATGTGTGCCTTTATTAAAAAAAATAAAATAAAATATAATAAGTATATTTTTGTGTTCTTAATTGTTAGCAAGATAATCTCTCAAAACATCCCTAAGTTGAAATGCTGAACGTGACGCGTTGAATCTTATGAAGAGTCTAGTTTGTGGTAATTGCGCACATTCTTTCCTACAAAGACCCTTCGTTACTCTACCTCCTTTGAAACTGTCAACATAATTGGTTGGACAATAATCACCGTCATGCATTTTTACAAAATTATCTAAAACGACAACAGCTTTTACTATCAGTTCGGTATTTCGAGGGAAACAATTTATAGAGTTTAAGAGAACTCGCCATTTTGTCGTCATAACTCCAAACGTATTTTCTATTTTTACACGAGCGCTTGATAGCTTCTTATTAAAATTATCCTTCTTTTTTGATAGCATTCGTCCAGAATATGGGCGTATTATATGTGTACGCAGTGGGAAAGCTGCATCTCCGACAAAGTAGTATGGAAATTTTACAATCCAATTTGGTAGTTTCTCACTTTTCGGTAAACATATAGCGCTACTTGTGATTGCACTTCCAAATGCACTATAGGGGATGTATGAAAATGTCATCAGAAATCGTCTACGGCCAACGGTTTTCGAGATATTAGTGATTTTCCGCGGTTTTTTCATGTCAATAGATTCTAAAGGTGCCATTACAGGGGGTGTATGTTGATAGGGGGTGTATGAAAATGTCATCAGAAATCGTCTCCGGCTAACGGTTTTCGAGATATTAGCGATTTTCCGCGGTTTTTTTCATGTCAATAGATTCTAAAGGTGCCATTTCAGGGGGTGTATGTTGATAGGGGGTGTATGAAAATGTCATCAGAAATCGTCTACGGCTAACGGTTTTCGAGATATTAGCGATTTTCCGCGGTTTTTTTCATGTCAATAGATTCTAAAGGTGCCAATTCAGGGGTGTTTGTCGATAGGGGGTGTATGTCGATAGGGGGTGTATGATAATGTCATCAGAAATCGTCTACGGCTAACGTTTTTCGAGATATTAGCCATTTTCCGCGGTTTTTTTCATGTCAATAGATTCTAAAGGTGCCATTTCAGGGGGTGTATGTTGATAGGGGGTGTATGAAAATGTCATCAGAAATCGTCTACGGCTAACGGTTTTCGAGATATTAGCGATTTTCCGCGGTTTTTTTCATGTCAATAGATTCTAAAGGTGCCAATTCAGGGGTGTTTGTCGATAGGGGGTGTATGTCGATAGGGGGTGTATGATAATGTCATCAGAAATCGTCTACGGCCAACGATTTTCGAGATATTAGCGTTTTTCAGCGGTTTTCATGTCAATAGATTCTAAAGGTGCCAATTCAGGGGGTGTGTGTTGATAGGTGGTGTATGAAAATGTCATCAGAAATCGTCTACGGCCAACGGTTTTCGAGATATTAGCGATTTTCCGCGGTTTTTTTCATGTCAATAGATTCTAAAGGTGCCATTTCAGGGGGTGTTTTTTGATAGGGGGTGTATGAAAATGTCATCAGAAATCGTCTACGGCCAACGGTTTTCGAGATATTAGCGATTTTCCGCGGTTTTTTTCATGTCAATAGATTCTAAAGGTGCCCTTTCAGGGGGTGTATGTTGATAGGGGGTGTATGAAAATGTCATCAGAAATCGTCTACGGCCAACGATTTTCGAGATATTAGCGTTTTTCAGCGGTTTTCATGTCAATAGATTCTAAAGGTGCCATTTCAGGGGGTGTTTGTTGATAGGGGGTGTATGAAAATGTCATCAGAAATCGTCTACGGCCAACGTTTTTCGAGATATTAGCGATTTTCCGCGGTTTTTTTCATGTCAATAGATTCTAAAGGTGCCCTTTCAGGGGGTGTATGAAAATGTCATCAGAAATCGTCTACGGCCAACGATTTTCGAGATATTAGCGATTTTCCGCGGTTTTTTCATGTCAATAGATTCTAAAGGTGCCAATTCAGAGGTGTTTGTCGATAGGGGGTGTATGATAATGTCATCAGAAATCGTCTACGGCCAACGATTTTCGAGATATTAGCGTTTTTCAGCGGTTTTCATGTCAATAGATTCTAAAGGTGCCATTTCAGGGGGTGCATGTTGATAGGGGGTGTATGAAAATGTCATCAGAAATCGTCTACGGCCAACGGTTTTCGAGATATTAGCGATTTTCCGCGGTTTTTTTTCATGTCAATAGATTCTAAAGGTGCCATTTCAGGGGGTGTATGTTGATAGGGGGTGTATGAAAATGTCACCAGAAATCGTCTACGGCCAACGGTTTTCGAGATATTAGCGATTTTCCACGGTTTTTTTCATGTCAATAGATTCTAAAGGTGCCATTTCAGGGGGTGTATGAAAATTTCATCAGAAATCGTCTACGGCCAACGGTTTTCGAGATATTAGCAATTTTCCGCCGTTTTTTCATGTCAATAGATTCTAAAGGTGCCATTTCAGGGGGTGTATGTTGATAGGGGGTGTATGAAAATGTCATCAGAAATCGTCTACGGCCAACGGTTTTCGAGATATTAGTGATTTTCCGCTGTTTTTTTTCATGTCAATAGATTCTAAAGGTGCCATTTCAGGGGGTGTATGTTGATAAGGGGTGTATGAAAATGTCATCAGAAATCGTCTACGGCCAACGGTTTTCGAGATATTAGCGATTTTCCGCGGTTTTTTCATGTCAGTAGATTCTAACGCTGCCATTTCAGGGGGTATATGTTGATACGGGGTGTATGAAAATGCCATCAGAAATCGTCTACGGCTAACGGTTTTCGATATATTAGCGATTTTCCGCGTTTTTTTCATGTCAATAGATTCTAAAGGTGCCAATTCAGGGGTGTTTGTCGATAGGGGGTGTATGTCGATAGGGGGTGTATGATAATGTCATCAGAAATCGTCTACGGCCAACGATTTTCGAGATATTAGCGTTTTTCAGCGGTTTTCATGTCAATAGATTCTAAAGGTGCCAATTCAGGGGGTGTGTGTTGATAGGTGGTGTATGAAAATGTCATCAGAAATCGTCTACGGCCAACGGTTTTCGAGATATTAGCGATTTTCCGCGGTTTTTTTCATGTCAATAGATTCTAAAGGTGCCATTTCAGGGGGTGTTTGTTGATAGGGGGTGTATGAAAATGTCATCAGAAATCGTCTACGGCCAACGGTTTTCGAGATATTAGCGATTTTCCGCGGTTTTTTTCATGTCAATAGATTCTAAAGGTGCCCTTTCAGGGGGTGTATGTTGATAGGGGGTGTATGAAAATGTCATCAGAAATCGTCTACGGCCAACGATTTTCGAGATATTAGCGTTTTTCAGCGGTTTTCATGTCAATAGATTCTAAAGGTGCCACTTCAGGGGGTGCATGTTGATAGGGGGTGTATGAAAATGTCATCAGAAATCGTCTACGGCCAACGGTTTTCGAGATATTAGCGATTTTCCGCGGTTTTTTTCATGTCAATAGATTCTAAAGGTGCCATTTCAGGGGGTGTTTGTTGATAGGGGGTGTATGAAAATGTCATCAGAAATCGTCTACGGCCAACGGTTTTCGAGATATTAGCGATTTTCCGCGGTTTTTTTCATGTCAATAGATTCTAAAGGTGCCACTTCAGGGGGTGTATGAAAATGCCATCAGAAATCGTCTACGGCCAACGGTTTTCGAGATATTAGCGATTTTCCGCGGTTTTTTCATGTCAATAGATTCTAAAGGTGCCAATTCAGGGGTGTTTGTCGATAGGGGGTGTATGATAATGTCATCAGAAATCGTCTACGGCCAACGATTTTCGAGATATTAGCGTTTTTCAGCGGTTTTCATGTCAATAGATTCTAAAGGTGCCATTTCAGGGGGTGTATGTTGATAGGGGGTGTATGAAAATGTCATCAGAAATCGTCTACGGCTAACGGTTTTCGAGATATTAGCGATTTTCCGCGGTTTTTTTCATGTCAATAGATTCTAAAGGTGCCATTTCAGGGGGTGTATGTTGATAGGGGTGTATGAAAATGTCATCAGAAATCGTCTACGGCTAACGGTTTTCGAGATATTAGCGATTTTCCACGGTTTTTTCATGTCAATAGATTCTAAAGGTGCCATTTCAGGGGGTGTATGTTGATAGGGGGTGTATGAAAATGTCATCAGAAATCGTCTACGGCCAACGGTTTTCGAGATATTAGCGATTTTCCGCGGTTTTTTTCATGTCAATAGATTTTAAAGGTGCCAATTCAGGGGGTGTATGTTGATGGGGGATGTATGAAAACGCTCTCAGAAATCGTCTACGGCTAACGGTTTTCGAGATATTAGCAATTTTCCGCGGTTTTTTCATGTCAATAGATTCTAAAGGTGCCATTTCAGGGTGTGTATGTTGATAGGGGGTGTATGAAAATGTCACCAGAAATCATCTACGGCCAACGGTTTTCGAGATATTGACGATTTTCCACGGTTTTTTTCATGTCAATAGATTCTAAAGGTGCCATTTCAGGGGGTGTATGAAAATTTCATCAGAAATCGTCTACGGCCAACGGTTTTCGAGATATTAGCAATTTTCCGCGGTTTTTTCATGTCAATAGATTCTAAAGGTGCCATTTCGGGGGGTGTATGTTGATAGGGGGTGTATGAAAATGTCATCAGAAATCGTCTACGGCCAACGGTTTTCGAGATATTAGCGATTTTCCGCGGTTTTTTTCATGTCAATAGATTCTAAAGATGCCATTTCAGGGGGTGTATGTTGATAGGGGGTGTATGAAAATGTCATCAGAAATCGTCTACAGCCAACGGTTTTCGAGATATTAGCGATTTTCCACGGTTTTTTTCATGTCAATAGATTCTAAAGGTTCCATTTCAGGGGGTGTATGAAAATGTCATCAGAAATCGTCTACGGCCATCGGTTTTCGAGATATTAGCGATTTTCCGCGGTTTTTTCATGGCAATAGATTCTAAAGGTGCCATTTCAGGGGGTGTATGTTGATAGGTGGTGTATGAAAATGTCATCAAAATTCGACTACGTCCAACGGTTTTCGAGATATTAGCGATTTTCCGCGGTTTTTTTCATGTCAATAGACTCTAAAGGTGCCAACTCAGGGGGTTTTGTTGTTAGGGGGTGTATGATAATGTCATCAGAAATCGTCTACGGCCAACGGTTTTCGAGATATTAGCGATTTTCCGCGGTTTTTTTCATGTCAATAGATTCTAAAGGTGCCATTTCAGGGGGTGTGTGTTGATAGGGGGTGTATGAAAATGTCATCAGAAATCGTCTACGGCTAACGATTTTCGAGATATTAGCGCTTTTCCGCGGTTTTTTCATGTCAATCGATTCTAAAGGTGCCATTTCAGGGGGTGTATTAAAATGTCGTCAGAAATCGTCTACGGGTAACGGTTTTCGAGATATTAGAGATTTTCCGCGGTTTTTTTTCATGTCAATAGATTCTAAAGGTGCCATTCCAGGGGGTGTATATTGATAGGGGGTGTATGAAAATGTCATCAGAAATCGTCTACGGCCAACGGTTTTCGAGATATTAGCGATTTTCCGCGGTTTTTTCATGTCAGTAGATTCTAACGCTGCCATTTCAGGGGGTATATGTTGAAACGGGGTGTATGAAAATGCCATCAGAAATCGTCTACGGCTAACGGTTTTCGAGATATTAGCGATTTTCCGCGTTTTTTTCATGTCAATAGATTGTAAAGGTGCCACTTCAGGGGGTGTATGAAAATGTCATCAGAAATCGTCTACGGCCAACGGTTTTCGAGATATTAGCGATTTTCCGGGGTTTTTTCATGTCAATAGATTCTAAAGGTGCCAATTCAGGGGGTGTATGTCGATAGGGGGTGTATGTCGATAGGGGGTGTATGTCGACAGGGCGTGTATGTCGATAGGGGGTGTATGATAGTGTCATCAGAAATCGTCTGCGGCCAACGGTTTTCGAGATATTAGCGATTTTCCGCGGTTTTTTTCATGTCAATAGATTCTAAAGGTGCCATTTCAGGGGGTTTTTGTTGATAGGGGGTGTATGAAAATGTCATCAGAAATCGTCTACGGCCAACGGTTTTCGAGATATTAGCGATTTTCCGCGGTTTTTTTCATGTCAATAGATTCTAAAGGTGCCCTTTCAGGGGGTGCATGTTGATAGGGGGTGTATGAAAATGTCATCAGAAATCGTCTACGGCTAACGGTTTTCGAGATATTAGCGATTTTCCGCGGTTTTTTCATGTCAATAGATTCTAAAGGTGCCATTTCAGGGGGTGCATGTTGATAGGGGGTGTATGAAAATGTCATCAGAAATCGTCTACGGCCAACGGTTTTCGAGATATTAGCGATTTTCCGCGGTTTTTTTCATGTCAATAGATTCTAAAGGTGCCATTTCAGGGGGTGTATGTTGTTAGGGGGTGTATGAAAATGTCATCAGAAATCGTCTACGGCTAACGGTTTTCGAGATATTAGCGTTTTTCCGCGGTTTTTTTCATGTCAATAGATTCTAAAGGTGCCATTTCAGGGGGTGTATGTTGATAGGGGTGTATGAAAATGTCATCAGAAATCGTCTACGGCTAACGGTTTTCGAGATATTAGCGATTTTCCACGGTATTTTCATGTCAATAGATTCTAAAGGTGCCATTTCAGGGGGTGTATGTTGATAGGGGGTGTATGAAAATGTCATCAGAAATCGTCAACGGCCAACGGTTTTCGAGATATTAGCGATTTTCTGCGGTTTTTTTCATGTCAATAGATTTTAAAGGTGCCAATTCAGGGGGTGTATGTTGATGGGGGTGTATGAAAATGCCCTCAGAAATCGTCTACGGCTAACGGTTTCGAGATATTAGCAATTTTCCGCGGTTTTTTCATGTCAATAGATTCTAAAGGTGCCATTTCAGGGGGTGTATGTTGATAGGGGGTGTATGAAAATGTCACCAGAAATCGTCTACGGCCAACGGTTTTCGAGATATTAGCGATTTTCCACGGTTTTTTTCATGTCAATAGATTGTAAAGGTGCCATTTCAGGGGGTGTATGAAAATTTCATCAGAAATCGTCTACGGCCAACGGTTTTCGAGATATTAGCGATTTTCCGCGGTTTTTTCATGTCAATAGATTCTAAAGGTGCCAATTCAGGGGGTGTATGTCGATAGGGGGTGTATGCTGATAGGGGGTGTATGATAATGTCATCAGAAATCGTCTACGGCCAACGATTTTCGAGATATTAGCGTTTTTCCGCGGTTTGTTTCATGTCAATAGATTCTAAAGGTGCCAATTCAGGGGGTGTATGTTGATAGGGTGTGTATGAAAATGTCATCAGAAATCGTCTACGGACAACGGTTTTCGAGATATTAGCGATTTTCCGCGGTTTTTTTCATGTCAATAGATTTTAAAGGTGCCACTTCAGGGGGTGTAAGAAAATGTCATCGGAAATCGTCTACAGCCAACGGTTTTCGAGATATTAGCGATTTTCCACGGTTTTTTTCATGTCAATAGATTCTAAAGGTGCCATTTCAGGGGTGTACGAAAATGTCATCAGAAATCGTCTACGGCCAACGGTTTTCGAGATATTAGCGATTTTCCGCGGTTTTTTCATGGCAATAGATTCTAAAGGTGCCATTTCAGGGGGTGTATGTTGATAGGTGGTGTATGAAAATGTCATCAAAATTCGTCTACGTCCAACGGTTTTCGAGATATTAGCGATTTTCCGCGGTTTTTTTCATGTCAATAGACTCTAAAGGTGCCAATTCAGGGGGTTTTGTTGATAGGGGGTGTATGATAATGTCATCAGAAATCGTCTACGGCCAACGGTTTTCGAGATATTAGCGATTTTCCGCGGTTTTTTTCATGTCAATAGACTCTAAAGGTGCCAATTCAGGGGTTTTTGTTGATAGGGGGTGTATGATAATGTCATCAGAAATCGTCTACGGCCAACGGTTTTCGAGATATTAGCGATTTTCCGCGGCTTTCTTCATGTCAATAGATTCTAAAGGTGCCAATTCAGGGGGTTTTGTTGATAGGGGGTGTATGATAATGTCATCAGAAATCGTCTACGGCCAACGGTTTTCGAGATATTAGCGATTTTCCGCGGCTTTCTTCATGTCAATAGATTCTAAAGGTGCCATTTCAGGGGGTGTATGTTGATAGGGGTGTATGAAAATGTCATCAGAAATCGTCTACGGCCAACGGTTTTCGAGATATTAGCGATTTTCCGCGGTTTTTTTTTTCATGTCAATAGATTCTAAAGGTGTCATTCCAGGGGGTGTATATTGATAGGGGGTGTATGAAAATGCCATCAGAAATCGTCTACGGCCAACGGTTTTCGAGATATTAGCGATTTTCCGCGGTTTTTTCATGTCAATAGATTCTAAAGGTGCCAATTCAGGGGGTGTATGTCGATAGGGGGTGTATGTCGATAGGGGGTGTATGTCGACAGGGGGTGTATGTCGATAGGGGGTGTATGATAATGTCATCAGAAATCGTCTACGGCCAACGGTTTTCGAGATATTAGCGATTTTCCGCGGTTTTTTTCATGTCAATAGATTCTAAAGGTGCCATTTCAGGGGGTTTTTGTTGATAGGGGGTGTATGAAAATGTCATCAGAAATCGTCTACGGCCAACGGTTTTCGAGATATTAGCGATTTTCCGCGGTTTTTTTCATGTCAATAGATTCTAAAGGTGCCCTTTCAGGGGGTGTATGTTGATAGGGGGTGTATGAATATGTCATCAGAAATCGTCTACGGCTAACGGTTTTCGAGATATTAGCGATTTTCCGCGGTTTTTTCATGTCAATAGATTCTAAAGGTGCCATTTCAGGGGGTGCATGTTGATAGGGGGTGTATGAAAATGTCATCAGAAATCGTCTACGGCCAACGGTTTTCGAGATATTAGCGATTTTCCGCGGTTTTTTTCATGTCAATAGATTCTAAAGGTGCCATTTCAGGGGGTGTATGTTGATAGGGGTGTATGAAAATGTCATCAGAAATCGTCTACGGCCAACGGTTTTCGAGATATTAGCGATTTTCCGCGGTTATTTTCATGTCAATAGATTTTAAAGGTGCTAATTCAGGGGGTGTATGTTGATGGGGGGTGTATGAAAATGCCCTCAGAAATCGTCTACGGCTAACGGTTTCGAAATATTAGCAATTTTCCGCGGGTTTTTCATGTCAATAGATTCTAAAGGGGCCAATTCAGGGGGTGTATGTCGATAGGGGGTGTATGTCGATAGGGGGTGTATGATAATGTCATCAGAAATCGTCTACGGCCAACGATTTTCGAGATATTAGCGTTTTTCCGCGGTTTTTTTCATGTCAATAGATTCTAAAGGTGCCAATTCAGGGGGTGTATGTTGACAGGGTGTGTATGAAAATGTCATCAGAAATCGTCTACGGCTAACGGTTTTCGAGATATTAGCGATTTTCCGCGGTTTTTTTCATGTCAATAGATTTTAAAGGTGCCACTTCAGGGGGTGTATGAAAATATCATCAGAAATCGTCTACGGCCAACGGTTTTCGAGATATTAGCGATTTTCCGCGGTTTTTTCATGTCAGTAGATTCTAACGCTGCCATTTCAGGGGGTATATATTGATACGGGGTGTATGAAAATGCCATCAGAAATCGTCTACGGCTAACGGTTTTCGAGATATTAGCGATTTTCCGCGTTTTTTTCATGTCAATAGATTGTAAAGGTGCCACTTCAGGGGGTGTATGAAAATGTCATCAGAAATCATCTACGGCCAACGGTTTTCGAGATATTAGTGATTTTCCGCGGTTTTTTCATGTCAATAGATTCTAAAGGTGCCAATTCAGGGGGTGTATGTCGATAGGGGGTGTATGTCGATAGGGGGTGTATGATAATGTCATCAGAAATCGTCTACGGCCAACGGTTTTCGAGATATTAGCGATTTTCCGCGGTTTTTTCATGTCAATAGATTTTAAAGGTGCCAATTCAGGGGGTGTATGTTGATGGGGGGTGTATGAAAATGCCCTCAGAAATCGTCTACGGCTAACGGTTTCGAGATATTAGCAATTTTCCGCGGTTTTTTCATGTCAATAGATTCTAAAGGGGCCAATTCAGGGGGTGTATGTCGATAGGGGGTGTATGTCGATAGGGGGTGTATGATAATGTCATCAGAAATCGTCTACGGCCAACGATTTTCGAGATATTAGCGTTTTTCCGCGGTTTTTTTCATGTCAATAGATTCTAAAGGTGCCAATTCAGGGGGTGTATGTTGACAGGGTGTGTATGAAAATGTCATCAGAAATCGTCTACGGCTAACGGTTTGCGAGATATTAGCGATTTTCCGCGGTTTTTTTCATGTCAATAGATTTTAAAGGTGCCACTTCAGGGGGTGTATGAAAATGTCATCAGAAATCGTCTACGGCCAACGGTTTTCGAGATATTAGCGATTTTCCGCGGTTTTTTCATGTCAATAGATTCTAAAGGTGCCAATTCAGGGGTGTATGTCGATAGGGGGTGTATGATAATGTCATCAGAAATCGTCTACGGCCAACGATTTTCGAGATATTAGCGTTTTTCCGCGGTTTTTTTCATGTCAATAGATTCTAAAGGTGCCAATTCAGGGGGTGTATGAAAATGTCATCAGAAATCGTCTACGGCTAACGGTTTTCGAGATATTCGCGATTTTCCGCGGTTTTTTTCATGTCACTAGATTCTAAAGGTGCCATTTCAGGGGGTGTATGTTGATAGGAGGTGTATGAAAATGTCATCAGAAGTCGTCTACGGCCAACGGTTTTCGAGACATTAGCGATTTTCCGCGGTTTTTTTCATGTCAATAGATTCTAAAGGTGCCAATTCAGGGGGTGTATGAAAATGTCATCAGAAATCGTCTACGGCTAACGGTTTTCGAGATATTCGCGATTTTCCGCGGTTTTTTTCATGTCACTAGATTCTAAAGGTGCCATTTCAGGGGGTGTATATTGATAGGGGGTGTATGAAAATGTCATCAGAAATCGTCTACGGCCAACGGTTTTCGAGATATTAGCGATTTTCCGCGGTTTTTTCATGGCAATAGATTCTAAAGGTGCCATTGCAGGGGGTGTATGTTGATAGGTGGTGTATGAAAATGTCATCAGAATTCGTCTACGTCCAACGGTTTTCGAGATATTGGCGATTTTCCGCGGTTTTTTTCATGTCAATAGACTCTAAAGGTGCCATTTCAGGGGGTGTATGTTGATAGGGGGTGTATGAAAATGTCATTAGAAATCGTCTACAGCCAACGGTTTTCGAGACATTAGCGATTTTCCGCGGTTTTTTTCATGTCAATAGATTCTAAAGGTGCCAATTCAGGGGGTGTATGAAAATGTCATCAGAAATCGTCTACGGCTAACGGTTTTCGAGATATTCGCGATTTTCCGCGGTTTTTTTCATGTCACTAGATTCTAAAGGTGCCATTTCAGGGGGTGTATGTTGATAGGGGGTGTATGAATATGTCATCAGAAATCGTCTACGGCTAACGGTTTTCGAGATATTAGCGATTTTCCGCGGTTTTTTCATGTCAATAGATTCTAAAGGTGCCATTTCAGGGGGTGTATGTTGACAGGGTGTGTATGAAAATGTCATCAGAAATCGTCTACGGCCAACGGTTTTCGAGATATTAGCGATTTTCCGCGGTTTTTTCATGTCAATAGATTCTAAAGGTGCCAATTCAGGGGGTGTATGTCGATAGGGGGTGTATGTCGATAGGGGGTGTATGATAATGTCATCAGAAATCGTCTACGGCCAACGGTTTTCGAGATATTAGCGATTTTCCGCGGTTTTTTCATGTCAATAGATTTTAAAGGTGCCAATTCAGGGGGTGTATGTTGATGGGGGGTGTATGAAAATGCCCTCAGAAATCGTCTACGGCTAACGGTTTCGAGATATTAGCAATTTTCCGCGGTTTTTTCATGTCAATAGATTCTAAAGGGGCCAATTCAGGGGGTGTATGTCGATAGGGGGTGTATGTCGATAGGGGGTGTATGATAATGTCATCAGAAATCGTCTACGGCCAACGATTTTCGAGATATTAGCGTTTTTCCGCGGTTTTTTTCATGTCAATAGATTCTAAAGGTGCCAATTCAGGGGGTGTATGTTGACAGGGTGTGTATGAAAATGTCATCAGAAATCGTCTACGGCTAACGGTTTGCGAGATATTAGCGATTTTCCGCGGTTTTTTTCATGTCAATAGATTTTAAAGGTGCCACTTCAGGGGGTGTATGAAAATGTCATCAGAAATCGTCTACGGCCAACGGTTTTCGAGATATTAGCGATTTTCCGCGGTTTTTTCATGTCAATAGATTCTAAAGGTGCCAATTCAGGGGTGTATGTCGATAGGGGGTGTATGATAATGTCATCAGAAATCGTCTACGGCCAACGATTTTCGAGATATTAGCGTTTTTCCGCGGTTTTTTTCATGTCAATAGATTCTAAAGGTGCCAATTCAGGGGGTGTATGAAAATGTCATCAGAAATCGTCTACGGCTAACGGTTTTCGAGATATTCGCGATTTTCCGCGGTTTTTTTCATGTCACTAGATTCTAAAGGTGCCATTTCAGGGGGTGTATGTTGATAGGAGGTGTATGAAAATGTCATCAGAAGTCGTCTACGGCCAACGGTTTTCGAGACATTAGCGATTTTCCGCGGTTTTTTTTCACGTCAATAGATTCTAAAGGTGCCAATTCAGGGGGTGTATGAAAATGTCATCAGAAATCGTCTACGGCTAACGGTTTTCGAGATATTCGCGATTTTCCGCGGTTTTTTTCATGTCACTAGATTCTAAAGGTGCCATTTCAGGGGGTGTATATTGATAGGGGGTGTATGAAAATGTCATCAGAAATCGTCTACGGCCAACGGTTCTCGAGATATTAGCGATTTTCCGCGGTTTTTTCATGGCAATAGATTCTAAAGGTGCCATTGCAGGGGGTGTATGTTGATAGGTGGTGTATGAAAATGTCATCAGAATTCGTCTACGTCCAACGGTTTTCGAGATATTGGCGATTTTCCGCGGTTTTTTTCATGTCAATAGACTCTAAAGGTGCCATTTCAGGGGGTGTATGTTGATAGGGGGTGTATGAAAATGTCACTAGAAATCGTCTACAGCCAACGGTTTTCGAGACATTAGCGATTTTCCGCGGTTTTTTTCATGTCAATAGATTCTAAAGGTGCCAATTCAGGGGGTGTATGAAAATGTCATCAGAAATCGTCTACGGCTAACGGTTTTCGAGATATTCGCGATTTTCCGCGGTTTTTTTCATGTCAATAGATTCTAAAGGTGCCATTTCAGGGGGTGTATGTTGATAGGGGGTGTATGAATATGTCATCAGAAATCGTCTACGGCTAACGGTTTTCGAGATATTAGCGATTTTCCGCGGTTTTTTCATGTCAATAGATTCTAAAGGTGCCATTTCAGGTGGTGCATGTTGATAGGGGGTGTATGAAAATGTCATCAGAAATCGTCTACGGCCAACGGTTTTCGAGATATTAGCGATTTTCCGCGGTTTTTTTCATGTCAATAGATTCTAAAGGTGCCATTTCAGGGGGTGTATGTTGATAGGGGGTGTATGAAAATGTCATCAGAAATCGTCTACGGCCAACGGTTTTCGAGATATTAGCGATTTTCCGCGGTTATTTTCATGTCAATAGATTTTAAAGGTGCCAATTCAGGGGGTGTATGTTGATGGGGGGTGTATGAAAATGCCATCAGAAATCGTCTACGGCTAACGGTTTCGAAATATTAGCAATTTTCCGCGGTTTTTTCATGTCAATAGATTCTAAAGGGGCCAATTCAGGGGGTGTATGTCGATAGGGGGTGTATGTCGATAGGGGGTGTATGATAATGTCATCAGAAATCGTCTACGGCCAACGATTTTCGAGATATTAGCGTTTTTCCGCGGTTTTTTTCATGTCAATAGATTCTAAAGGTGCCAATTCAGGGGGTGTATGTTGACAGGGTGTGTATGAAAATGTCATCAGAAATCGTCTACGGCTAACGGTTTTCGAGATATTAGCGATTTTCCGCGGTTTTTTTCATGTCAATAGATTTTAAAGGTGCCACTTCAGGGGGTGTATGAAAATATCATCAGAAATCGTCTACGGCCAACGGTTTTCGAGATTTTAGCGATTTTCCGCGGTTTTTTCATGTCAGTAGATTCTAACGCTGCCATTTCAGGGGGTATATATTGATACGGGGTGTATGAAAATGCCATCAGAAATCGTCTACGGCTAACGGTTTTCGAGATATTAGCGATTTTCCGCGTTTTTTTCATGTCAATAGATTCTAAAGGTGCCACTTCAGGGGGTGTATGAAAATGTCATCAGAAATCGTCTACGGCCAACGGTTTTCGAGATATTAGCGATTTTTCGCGGTTTTTTCATGTCAATAGATTCTAAAGGTGCCAATTCAGGGGGTGTATGTCGATAGGGGGTGTATGTCGATAGGGGGTGTATGATAATGTCATCAGAAATCGTCTACGGCCAACGATTTTCGAGATATTAGCGTTTTTCCGCGGTTTTTTCATGTCAATAGATTCTAAAGGTGCCAATTCAGGGGGTGTATGAAAATGTCATCAGAAATCGTCTACGGCTAACGGTTTTCGAGATATTCGCGATTTTCCGCGGTTTTTTTCATGTCACTAGATTCTAAAGGTGCCATTTCAGGGAGTGTATGTTGATAGGGGGTGTATGAAAATGTCATCAGAAGTCGTCTACGGCCAACGGTTTTCGAGACATTAGCGATTTTCCGCGGTTTTTTTCATGTCAATAGATTCTAAAGGTGCCAATTCAGGGGGTGTATGAAAATGTCATCAGAAATCGTCTACGGCTAACGGTTTTCGAGATATTCGCGATTTTCCGCGGTTTTTTTCATGTCACTAGATTCTAAAGGTGCCATTTCAGGGGGTGTATGTTGATAGGGGGTGTATGAAAATGTCATCAGAAGTCGTCTACGGCCAACGGTTTTCGAGACATTAGCGATTTTCCGCGGTTTTTTTTCATGTCAATAGATTCTAAATGTGCCATTTCAGGGGGTGTATGTTGATAGGGGGTGTATGAAAATGTCATCAGAAATCGTCTACAGCCAACGGTTTTCGAGATATTAGCGATTTTCCACGGTTTTTTTCATGTCAATAGATTCTAAAGGTGCCATTTCAGGGGGTGTATGAAAATGTCATCAGAAATCGTCTACGGCCAACGGTTTTCGAGATATTAGCGATTTTCCGCGGTTTTTTTCATGTCAATAGATTCTAAAGGTGCCCTTTCAGGGGGTGTATGTTGATAGGGGGTGTATGAAAATGTCATCAGAAATCGTCTACGGCTAACGGTTTTCGAGATATTAGCGATTTTCCGCGGTTTTTTCATGTCAATAGATTCTAAAGGTGCCATTTCAGGGGGTGCATGTTGATAGGGGGTGTATGAAAATGTCATCAGAAATCGTCTACGGCCAACGGTTTTCGAGATATTAGCGATTTTCCGCGGTTTTTTTCATGTCAATAGATTCTAAAGGTGCCATTTCAGGGGGTGTATGTTGATAGGGGTGTATGAAAATGTCATCAGAAATCGTCTACGGCCAACGGTTTTCGAGATATTAGCGATTTTCCGCGGTGTTTTCATGTCAATAGATTTTAAAGGTGCCAATTCAGGGGGTGTATGTTGATGGGGGGTGTATGAAAATGCCCTCAGAAATCGTCTACGGCTAACGGTTTCGAGATATTAGCAATTTTCCGCGGTTTTTTCATGTCAATAGATTCTAAAGGGGCCAATTCAGGGGGTGTATGTCGATAGGGGGTGTATGTCGATAGGGGGTGTATGATAATGTCATCAGAAATCGTCTACGGCCAACGGTTTTCGAGATATTAGCGATTTTCCGCGGTTTTTTCATGTCAATAGATTTTAAAGGTGCCAATTCAGGGGGTGTATGTTGATGGGGGGTGTATGAAAATGCCCTCAGAAATCGTCTACGGCCAACGGTTTTCGAGATATTAGCGATTTTCCGCGGTTTTTTCATGTCAATAGATTCTAAAGGTGCCAATTCAGGGGTGTATGTCGATAGGGGGTGTATGATAATGTCATCAGAAATCGTCTACGGCCAACGATTTTCGAGATATTAGCGTTTTTCCGCGGTTTTTTTCATGTCAATAGATTCTAAAGGTGCCAATTCAGGGGGTGTATGAAAATGTCATCAGAAATCGTCTACGGCTAACGGTTTTCGAGATATTCGCGATTTTCCGCGGTTTTTTTCATGTCACTAGATTCTAAAGGTGCCATTTCAGGGGGTGTATGTTGATAGGAGGTGTATGAAAATGTCATCAGAAGTCGTCTACGGCCAACGGTTTTCGAGACATTAGCGATTTTCCGCGGTTTTTTTTCATGTCAATAGATTCTAAAGGTGCCAATTCAGGGGGTGTATGAAAATGTCATCAGAAATCGTCTACGGCTAACGGTTTTCGAGATATTCGCGATTTTCCGCGGTTTTTTCATGTCACTAGATTCTAAAGGTGCCATTTCAGGGGGTGTATATTGATAGGGGGTGTATGAAAATGTCATCAGAAATCGTCTACGGCCAACGGTTTTCGAGATATTAGCGATTTTCCGCGGTTTTTTCATGGCAATAGATTCTAAAGGTGCCATTGCAGGGGGTGTATGTTGATAGGTGGTGTATGAAAATGTCATCAGAATTCGTCTACGTCCAACGGTTTTCGAGATATTGGCGATTTTCCGCGGTTTTTTTCATGTCAATAGACTCTAAAGGTGCCATTTCAGGGGGTGTATGTTGATAGGGGGTGTATGAAAATGTCATTAGAAATCGTCTACAGCCAACGGTTTTCGAGACATTAGCGATTTTCCGCGGTTTTTTTCATGTCAATAGATTCTAAAGGTGCCAATTCAGGGGGTGTATGAAAATGTCATCAGAAATCGTCTACGGCTAACGGTTTTCGAGATATTCGCGATTTTCCGCGGTTTTTTTCATGTCACTAGATTCTAAAGGTGCCATTTCAGGGGGTGTATGTTGATAGGGGGTGTATGAAAATGTCATCAGAAGTCGTCTACGGCCAACGGTTTTCGAGACATTAGCGATTTTCCGCGGTTTTTTTTCATGTCAATAGATTCTAAAGGTGCCAATTCAGGGGGTGTATGAAAATGTCATCAGAAATCGTCTACGGCTAACGGTTTTCGAGATATTCGCGATTTTCCGCGGTTTTTTTCATGTCTCTAGATTCTAAAGGTGCCATCTCAGGGGGTGTATGTTGATAGGGGGTGTATGAAAATGTCATCAGAAATCGTCTACGGCCAACGGTTTTCGAGATATTAGCGATTTTCCGCGGTTTTTTCATGGCAATAGATTCTAAAGGTGCCATTGCAGGGGGTGTATGTTGATAGGTGGTGTATGAAAATGTCATCAGAATTCGTCTACGTCCAACGGTTTTCGAGATATTGGCGATTTTCCGCGGTTTTTTTCATGTCAATAGACTCTAAAGGTGCCATTTCAGGGGGTGTATGTTGATAGGGGGTGTATAAAAATGTCATCAGAAGTCGTCTACAGCCAACGGTTTTCGAGATATTAGCGATTTTCCGCGGTTTTTTTCATGTCAATAGATTCTAAAGGTGGCAATTCAGGGGGTGTATGTTGATGGGGGGTGTATGAAAATGACCTCAGAAATCGTCTACGGCTAACGGTTTCGAGATATTAGCAATTTTCCTCGGTTTTTTCATGTCAATAGATTCTAAAGGGGCCAATTCAGGGGGTGTATGTCGATAGGGGGTGTATGTCGATAGGGGGTGTATGGTAATGTCATCAGAAATCGTCTACGGCCAACGATTTTCGAGATATTAGCGTTTTTCCGCGGTTTTTTTCATGTCAATAGATTCTAAAGGTGGCAATTCAGGGGGTGTATGAAAATGTCATCAGAAATCGTCTACGGCTAACGGTTTTCGAGATATTCGCGATTTTCCGCGGTTTTTTTCATGTCACTAGATTCTAAAGGTGCCATTTCAGGGGGTGTATGTTGATAGGGGGTGTATGAAAATGTCATCAGAAGTCGTCTACGGCCAACGGTTTTCGAGACATTAGCGATTTTCCGCGGTTTTTTTCATGGCAATAGATTCTAAAGGTGCCATTGCAGGGGGTGTATGTTGATAGGTGGTGTATGAAAATGTCATCAGAAATCGTCTACAGCCAACGGTTTTCCAGATATTAGCGATTTTCCACGGTTTTTTTCATGGCAATAGATTCTAAAGGTGCCATTGCAGGGGGTGTATGTTGATAGGTGGTGTATGAAAATGTCATCAGAAATCGTCTACAGCCAACGGTTTTCCAGATATTAGCGATTTTCCACGGTTTTTTTCATGTCAATAGATTCTAAAGGTGCCATTTCAGGGGGTGTATGAAAATGTCATCAGAAATCGTCTACGGCCAACGATTTTCGAGATATTAGCGATTTTCCGCGGTGTTTTTTCATGTCAATAGATTCTAAAGGTGCCATTTCAGGGGGTGTATGTTGATAGGGGGTGTATGAAAATGTCATCAGAAATCGTCTACAGCCAACGGTTTTCGAGATATTAGCGATTTTCCACGGTTTTTTTCATGTCAATAGATTCTAAAGGTGCCATTTCAGGGGGTGTATGAAAATGTCATCAGAAATCGTCTACGGCCAACGGTTTTCGAGATATTAGCGATTTTCCGCGGTTTTTTTCATGGCAATAGATTCTAAAGGTGCCATTGCAGGGGGTGTATGTTGATAGGTGGTGTATGAAAATGTCATCAGAAATCGTCTACAGCCAACGGTTTTCCAGATATTAGCGATTTTCCACAGTTTTTTTCATGTCAATAGATTCTAAAGGTGCCATTTCAGGGGGTGTATGAAAATGTCATCAGAAATCGTCTACGGCCAACGATTTTCGAGATATTAGCGATTTTCCGCGGTTTTTTTTCATGTCAATAGATTCTAAAGGTGCCATTTCAGGGGGTGTATGTTGATAGGGGGTGTATGAAAATGTCATCAGAAATCGTCTACAGCCAACGGTTTTCGAGATATTAGCGATTTTCCACGGTTTTTTTCATGTCAATAGCTTCTAAAGGTGCATTTCAGGGGGTGTATGATAATGTCATCAGAAATCGTCTACGGCCAACGGCTTTCGAGATATTAGCGATTTTCCGCAGTTTTTTTCATGTCAATAGATTCTAAAGGTGCTATTTCAGAGGGTGTATGTTGATAGGGGGTGTATGAAAATGTCATCAGAAATCGTCTACGGCCAACGGTTTTCGAGATATTAGCGATTTTCCGCGGTTTTTTTCATGTCAATAGATTCTAAAGGTGCCAATTGAGGGGGTGTATGTCGATAGGGGGTGTATGTCGATAGGGGGTGTATGTCGACAGGGGGTGTATGTCGATAGGGGTTGTATGATAATGTCATCAGAAATCGTCTACGGCCAACGATTTTCGAGATATTAGCGTTTTTCCGCGGTTTTTTTCATGTCAATAGATTCTAAAGGTGCCATTTCAGGGGGTGTATGTTGATAGTTGTGTATGAAAATGTCATCAGAAATCGTCTACGGCCAACGATTTTCGAGATATTAGCGTTTTTCCGCGGTTTTTTTCATGTCAATAGATTCTAAAGGTGTCAATTCAGGGGGTGTATGTTGACAGGGTGTGTATGAAAATGTCATCAGAAGTCGTCTACGGCCAACGGTTTTCGAGACATTAGCGATTTTCCGCGGTTTTTTTCATGTCAATAGATTCTAAAGGTGCCAATTGAGGGGGTGTATGTCGATAGGGGGTGTATGTCGATAGGGGGTGTATGTCGACAGGGGGTGTATGTCGATAGGGGTTGTATGATAATGTCATCAGAAATCGTCTACGGCCAACGGTTTTCGAGATATTAGCGATTTCCCGCGGTTTTTTTCATGTCAATAGATTTTAAAGGTGCCACTTCAGGGGGTGTATGAAAATGTCATCAGAAATCGTCTACAGCCAACGGTTTTCGAGATATTAGCGATTTTCCACGGTTTTTTTCATGTCAATAGATTCTAAAGGTGCATTTCAGGGGGTGTATGATAATGTCATCAGAAATCGTCTACGGCCAACGGCTTTCGAGATATTAGCGATTTTCCGCAGTTTTTTTCATGTCAATAGATTCTAAAGGTGCTATTTCAGAGGGTGTATGTTGATAGGGGGTGTATGAAAATGTCATCAGAAATCGTCTACGGCCAACGGTTTTCGAGATATTAGCGATTTTCCGCGGTTTTTTTCATGTCAATAGATTCTAAAGGTGCCAATTGAGGGGGTGTATGTCGATAGGGGGTGTATGTCGATAGGGGGTGTATGTCGACAGGGGGTGTATGTCGATAGGGGTTGTATGATAATGTCATCAGAAATCGTCTACGGCCAACGGTTTTCGAGATATTAGCGATTTCCCGCGGTTTTTTTCATGTCAATAGATTTTAAAGGTGCCACTTCAGGGGGTGTATGAAAATATCATCAGAAATCGTCTACGGCCAACGGTTTTCGAGATATTAGCGATTTTCCGCGGTTTTTTCATGTCAGTAGATTCTAACGCTGCCATTTCAGGGGGTATATATTGATACGGGGTGTATGAAAATGCCATCAGAAATCGTCTACGGCTAACGGTTTTCGAGATATTAGCGATTTTCCGCGTTTTTTTCATGTCAATAGATTGTAAAGGTGCCACTTCAGGGGGTGTATGAAAATGTCATCAGAAATCGTCTACGGCCAACGGTTTTCGAGATATTAGCGATTTTCCGCGGTTTTTTCATGTCAATAGATTCTAAAGGTGCCAATTCAGGGGGTGTATGTCGATAGGGGGTGTATGTCGATAAGGGGTGTATGATAATGTCATCAGAAATCGTCTACGGCCAACGATTTTCGAGATATTAGCGTTTTTCTGCGGTTTTTTTCATGTCAATAGATTCTAAAGGTGCCAATTCAGAGGGTGTATGTTGATAGGGGGTGTATGAAAATGTCATCAGAAATCGTCTACGGCCAACGGTTTTTCGAGATATTAGCGATTTTCCGCGCTTTTTTTCATGTCAATAGATTCTAAAGGTGCCAATTCAGGGGGTGTATGTTGATTGGGGGTGTATGATAATGTCATCAGAAATCGCCTACGGCCAACGGTTTTCGAGATATTAGCGATTTTCCGCGGGTTTTTTCATGTCAATAGATTCTAAAGGTGCCATTTCAGGGGTGTATGTAGATAGGGGGTGTATGAAAATGTCATCAGAAATCGTCTACGGCCAACGGTTTTCGAGATATTCGCGATTTTCCGCGGTTTTTTTCATGTCACTAGATTCTAAATGTGCCATTTCAGGGGGTGTATGAAAATGTCATCAGAAATCGTCTACGGCTAACGGTTTTCGAGATATTAGCGATTTTCCGCGGTTTTTTCATGTCAATAGATTCTAATGGTGCCATTTCAGGGGGTGTATGTTAATAGGGGGTGTATGAAACTGTCATCAGAAGTCGTCTACGGCCAACGGTTTTCGAGACATTAGCGATTTTCCGCGGTTTATTTTCATGTCAATAGATTCTAAAGGTGCCATTTCAGGTGGTGTATGTTGATAGGGGGTGTATGAAAATGTCATCAGAAATCGTCTACAGCCAACGGTTTTCGAGATATTAGCGATTTTCCACCGTTTTTTTCAAGTCAATAGATTCTAAAGGTGCCATTTCAGGGGGTGTATGAAAATGTCATCAGAAATCGTCTACGGCCAACGGTTTTCGAGATATTAGCGATTTTCCGCGGTTTTTTCATGGCAATAGATTCTAAAGGTGCCATTGCAGGGGGGTGTTTGTTGATAGGTGGTGTATGAAAATGTTATCAGAATTCGTCTACGTCCAACGGTTTTCGAGATATTGGCGATTTTCCGCGGTTTTTTTCATGTCAATAGATTCTAAAGGTGCCAATTCAGGGGGTTTTGTTGATAGGGGGTGTATGAAAATGTCATCAGAAAACGTCTACGGCCAACGGTTTTCGAGATATTAGCGATTTTCCGCGGTTTTTTTTCATGTCAATATATTCTAAAGGTGCCTTTCCAGGGGGTGTATATTGATAGGGGGTGTATGAAAATGTCATCAGAAATCGTCTACGGCCAACGGTTTTCGAGATATTAGCGATTTTCCGCGGTTTTTTCATGTCAGTAGATTCTAACGCTGCCATTTCAGGGGGTATATGTTGATACGGGGTGTATGAAAATGCCATCAGAAATCATCTACGGCTAACGGTTTTCCGAGATATTAGCGATTTTCCGCGTTTTTTTCATGTCAATAGATTGTAAAGGTGCCACTTCAGGGGGTGTATGAAAATGTCATCAGAAATCGTCTACGGCCAACGGTTTTCGAGATATTAGCGATTTTCCGCGGTTTTTTCATGTCAGTAGATTCTAACGCTGCCATTTCAGGGGGTATATGTTGATACGGGGTGTATGAAAATGCCATCAGAAATCGTCTACGGCTAACGGTTTTCGAGATATTGGCGATTTTCCGCGTTTTTTTCATGTCAATAGATTGTAAAGGTGCCAATTGAGGGGGTGTATGTCGATAGGGGGTGTATGTCGATAGGGGGTGTATGTCGACAGGGGGTGTATGTCGATAGGGGGTGTATGATAATGTCATCAGAAATCGTCTACGGCCAACGATTTTCGAGATATTAGCGTTTTTCCGCGGTTTTTTTCATGTCAATAGATTCTAAAGGTGCCAATGCAGGGGGTGTATGTTGATAGGGGGTGTATGAAAATGTCATCAGAAATCGTCTACGGCCAACGGTTTTCGAGATATTAGCGATTTTCCTCGGTTTTTTTCATGTCAATAGATTCTAAAGGTGCCAATTCAGGGGGTGTATGTTGATTAGGGTTGTATGCTAATGTCATCAGAAATCGCCTACGGCCAACGGTTTTCGAGATATTAGCGATTTTCCGCGGTTTTTTTCATGTCAATAAATTCTAAAGGTGCCATTTCAGGGGTGTATGTTGATAGGGGTAGTATGAAAATGTCATCAGAAATCGTCTACGGCCAACGGTTTTCGAGATATTCGCGATTTTCCGCGGTTTTTTTCATGTCACTAGATTCTAAATGTGCCATTTCAGGGGGTGTATGAAAATGTCATCAGGAATCGTCTACGGCTAACGGTTTTCGAGATATTAGCGATTTTCCGCGGTTTTTTCATGTCAATAGATTCTAAAGGTGCCATTTCAGGGGGTGTATGTTGATAGGGGGTGTATGAAAATGTCATCAGAAATCGTCTACGGCCAACGGTTTTCGAGATATTAGCGATTTTCCCGCGGTTTTTTTTCATGTCAATAGATTCTAAAGGGTGCCATTTCAGGGGGTGTATGTTGATAGGGGGTGTATGAAAATGTCATCAGAAATCGTCTACAGCCAACGGTTTTCGAGATATTAGCGATTTTCCACGGTTTTTTTTCATGTCAATAGATTCTAAAGGTGCCATTTCAGGGGGTGTATGAAAATGTCATCAGAAATCGTCTACGGCCAACGGTTTTCGAGATATTAGCGATTTTCCGCGGTTTTTTTTCATGTCAATAGATTCTAAAGGTGCCATTTCAGGGGGTGTATGTTGATAGGGGGTGTATGAAAATGTCATCAGAAATCGTCTACAGCCAACGGTTTTCGAGATATTAGCGATTTTCCACGGTTTTTTTCATGTCAATAGATTCTAAAGGTGCCATTTCAGGGGGTGTATGAAAATGTCATCAGAAATCGTCTACGGCCAACGGTTTTCGAGATAATTAGCGATTTCCGCGTTTTTTTCATGTCAATAGATTGTAAAGGTGCCACTTCAGGGGGGTGTATGAAAATGTCATCAGAAATCGTCTACGGCCAACGGTTTTCGAGATATTAGCGATTTTCCGGGGTTTTTTCATGTCAATAGATTCTAAAGGTGCCAATTGAGGGGGTGTATGTCGATAGGGGGTGTATGTCGATAGGGGTGTATGTCGACAGGGGGTGTATGTCGATAGGGGGTGTATGATAATGTCATCAGAAATCGTCTACGGCCAACGATTTCGAGATATTAGCGTTTTTCCGCGGTTTTTTTCATGTCAATAGATTCTAAAGGTGCCAATGCAGGGGGTGTATGTTGATAGGGGGTGTATGAAAATGTCATCAGAAATCGTCTACGGCCAACGGTTTTCGAGATATTAGCGATTTTCCTCGGTTTTTTTCATGTCAATAGATTCTAAAGGTGCCAATTCAGGGGTGTATGTTGATTAGGGGTGTATGCTAATGTCATCAGAAATCGCCTACGGCCAACGGTTTTCGAGATATTAGCGATTTTCCGCGGTTTTTTTCATGTCAATAAATTCTAAAGGTGCCATTTCAGGGGGTGTATGATGATAGGGGTAGTATGAAAATGTCATCAGAAATCGTCTACGGCCAACGGTTTTCGAGATATTCGCGATTTTCCGCGGTTTTTTTCATGTCACTAGATTCTAAATGTGCCATTTCAGGGGGTGTATGAAAATGTCATCAGGAATCGTCTACGGCTAACGGTTTTCTTGATATTAGCGATTTTCCGCGGTTTTTTCATGTCAATAGATTCTAAAGGTGCCATTTCAGGGGGTGTATGTTGATAGGGGGTGTATGAAAATGTCATCAGAAAACGTCTACGGCCAACGGTTTTCGAGATATTAGCGATTTTCCGCGGTTTTTTTTCATGTCAATAGATTCTAAAGGTGTTATTTCAGGGGGTGTATGTTGATAGGGGGTGTATGAAAATGTCATCAGAAATCGTCTACAGCCAACGGTTTTCGAGATATTAGCGATTTTCCACGGTTTTTTTCATGTCAATAGATTCTAAAGGTGCCATTTCAGGGGGTGTATGAAAATGTCATCAGAAATCGTCTACGGCCAACGGTTTTCGAGATATTAGCGATTTTCCGCGGTTTTTTTTTCGTGTCAATAGATTCTAAAGGTGCCATTTCAGGGGGTGTATGTTGATAGGGGGTGTATGAAAATGTCATCAGAAATCGTCTACAGCCAACGGTTTTCGAGATATTAGCGATTTTCCACGTTTTTTTTCATGTCAATAGATTCTAAAGGTGCCATTTCAGGGGGTGTATGAAAATGTCATCAGAAATCGTCTACGGCCAACGGTTTTCGAGATATTAGCGATTTTCCGCGTTTTTTTCATGTCAATAGATTGTAAAGGTGCCACTTCAGGGGGTGTATGAAAATGTCATCAGAAATCGTCTACGGCCAACTGTTTTCGAGATATTAGCGATTTTCCGCGGTTTTTTCATGTCAATAGATTCTAAAGGTGCCAATTCAGGGGGTGTATGTCGATAGGGGGTGTATGTTTTTAGGGGGCGTATGTCGACAGGGGGTGTATGTCGATAGGGGGTGTATGAAAATGTCATCAGAAATCGTCTGCGGCCAACGGTTTTCGAGATATTCGCGATTTTCCGCGGTTTTTTTCATGTTACTAGATTCTAAATGTGCATTTCAGGGGGTGTATAAAAATGTCATCAGAAATCGTCTACGGCTAACGGTTTTCGAGATATTAGCGATTTTCCGCGGTTTTTTCATGTCAATAGATTGTAAAGGTGCCATTTCAAGGGGTGTATGTTGATAGGGGGTGTATGAAAATGTCATCAGAAATCGTCTACGGCCAACAGTTTTCGAGA
This sequence comes from Dioctria linearis, assembly GCA_963930735.1. NCBI lineage: Eukaryota > Metazoa > Arthropoda > Insecta > Diptera > Asilidae > Dioctria > Dioctria linearis. The sequence continues at coordinate 240,016,861 of OZ005742.1, forward strand.
TATTAGCGATTTTCCGCGGGTTTTTTTCATGTCAATAGATTCTAAAGGTGCCATTTCAGGGGGTGTATGTTGATAGGGGGTGTATGAAAATGTCATCAGAAATCGTCTACAGCCAACGGTTTTCGAGATATTAGCGATTTTCCACGGTTTTTTTCATGTCAATAGATTCTAAAGTTGCCATTTCAGGGGGTGTATGAAAATGTCATCAGAAATCGTCTACGGCCAACGGTTTTCGAGATATTAGCGATTTTACGCGGTTTTTTCATAGCAATAGATTCTAAAGGTGCCATTTCAGGGGGTGTATGAAAATGTCATCAGAAATCGTCTACGGCCAACGGTTTTCGAGATATTAGCGATTTTCCGCGTTTTTTTCATGTCAATAGATTGTAAAGGTGCCACTTCGGGGGTGTATGAAAATGTCATCAGAAATCGTCTACGGCCAACGGTTTTCGAGATATTAGCGATTTTCCGCGGTTTTGTCATGTCAATAGATTCTAAATGTGCCAATTCAGGGGGTGTATGTCGATAGGGGGTGTATGTTGATAGGGGGTGTATGTCGACAGGGGGTGTATGTCGATAGGGGGTGTATGAAAATGTCATCAGAAATCGTCTACGGCCAACGGTTTTCGAGATATTAGCGATTTTCCACGGTTTTTTTCATGTCAATAGATTCTAAAGGTGCCATTTCAGGGGGTGTATGAAAATGTCATCAGAAATCGTCTACGGCCAACGGTTTTCGAGATATTAGCGATTTTCCGCGTTTTTTTCATGTCAATAGATTGTAAAGGTGCCACTTCAGGGGGTGTATGACAATGTCATCAGAAATCGTCTACGGCCAACGGTTTTCGAGATATTAGCGATTTTCCGGGGTTTTTTCATGTCAATAGATTCTAAAGGTGCCAATTCAGGGGGTGTATGTCGATAGGGGGTGTATGTTGATAGGGGGTGTATGTCGACAGGGGGTGTATGTCGATAGGTGGTGTATGAAAATGTCATCAGAAATCGTCTACGGCCAACGGTTTTCGAGATATTCGCGATTTTCCGCGGTTTTTTTCATGTCACTAGATTCTAAATGTGCCATTTCAGGGGGTGTATGAAAATGTCATCAGACATCGTCTACGGCCAACAGTTTTCGAGATATTAGCGATTTTCCGCGGGTTTTTTTCATGTCAATAGATTCCAAAGGTGCCATTTCAGGGGGTGTATGTTGATAGGGGGTGTATGAAAATGTCATCAGAAATCGTCTACAGCCAACGGTTTTCGAGATATTAGCGATTTTCCACGGTTTTTTTCATGTCAATAGATTCTAAAGGTGCCATTTCAGGGGGTGTATGAAAATGTCATCAGAAATCGTCTACGGCCAACGGTTTTCGAGATATTAGCGATTTTACGCGGTTTTTTCATGGCAATAGATTCTAAAGGTGCCATTTCAGGGGGTGTATGTTGATAGGCGGTGTATGAAAATGTCATCAGAAATCGTCTACGGCCAACGGTTTTCGAGATATTTGCGATTTTCCGCGGTTTTTTTTCATGTCAATAGATTCTAAAGGTGCCATTTCAGGGGGTGTATGTTGATAGGGGGTGTATGAAAATGTCATCAGAAATCGTCTACAGGCAACGGTTTTCGAGATATTAGCGATTTTCCACGGTTTTTTTCATGTCAATAGATTCTAAAGGTGCCATTTCAGGGGGTGTATGAAAATGTCATCAGAAATCGTCTACGGCCAACGGTTTTCGAGATATTAGCGATTTTCCGCGGTTTTTTCATGGCAATAGATTCTAAAGGTGCCATTTCAGGGGGTGTATGTTGATAGGTGGTGTATGAAAATGTCATCAGAATTCGTCTACGTCCAACGGTTTTCGAGATATTAGCGATTTTCCGCGGTTTTTTTCATGTCAATAGACTCTAAAGGTGCCAATTCAGGGGGTTTTGTTGATAGGGGGTGTATGATAATGTCATCAGAAATCGTCTACGGCCAACGGTTTTCGAGATATTAGCGATTTTCCGCGGTTTTTTTCATGTCAATAGATTCTAAAGGTGCCATTTCAGGGGGTGTATGTTGATAGGGGGTGTATGAAAATGTCATCAGAAATCGTCTACGGCCAACGGTTTTCGAGATATTAGCGATATTCCGCGGTTTTTTCCATGTCAATAGATTCTAAAGGTGCCTTTCCAGGGGGTGTATATTAATAGGGGGTGTATGAAAATGTCATCAGAAATCGTCTACGGCCAACGGTTTTCGAGATATTAGCGATTTTCCGCGGTTTTTTTCATGTCAATAGATTCTAAAGGTGCCACTTAAGGGGGTGCGTGTTGATAGGGGGTGTATGAAAATGTCATCAGAAATCGTCTACGGCTAACGGTTTTCGAGATACTAGCGATTTTCCGCGGTTTTTTCATGTCAATAGATTCTAAAGGTGCCATTTCAGGGGGTGTATGTTGATAGGGGGTGTATGAAAATGTCATCAGAAATCGTCTACGGCCAACGGTTTTCGAGATATTAGCGATATTCCGCGGTTTTTTCCATGTCAATAGATTCTAAAAGTGCCTTTCCAGGGGGTGTATATTAATAGGGGGTGTATGAAAATGTCATCAGAAATCGTCTACGGCCAACGGTTTTCGAGATATTAGCGATTTTCCGCGGTTTTTTTCATGTCAATAGATTCTAAAGGTGCCATTTCAGGGGGTGTCTGTTTAGGGGGTGTATGAAAATGTCATCAGAAATCGTCTACAGGCAACGGTTTTCGAGATATTAGCGATTTTCCACGGTTTTTTTCATGTCAATAGATTCTAAAGGTGCCATTTCAGGGGGTGTATGAAAATGTCATCAGAAATCGTCTACGGCCAACGGTTTTCGAGATATTAGCGATTTTCCGCGGTTTTTTTCATGTCAATAGATTCTAAAGGTGCCATTTCAGGGGGTGTATGTTGATAGGGGGTGTATGAAAATGTCATCAGAAATCGTCTACGGCTAACGGTTTTCGAGATATTAGCGATTTTCCACGGTTTCTTTCATGTCAATATATTCTAAAGGCGCCATTTCAGGGGGTGTATGTTGATAGGGGGTGTATGAAAATGTCATCAGAAATCATCTACTGCTAATGGTTTTCGAGATATTAGCGATTTTCCGCGGTTTTTTTCATGTCAATAGATTCTAAAGGTGCCATTTCAGGGGGTGTATGTTGATAGGGGGTGTATGAAAATGTCATCAGAAATCGTCTACGGCTAACGGTTTTCGAGATACTAGCGATTTTCCACGGTTTTTTCATGTCAATAGATTCTAAAGGTGCCATTTCAGGGGGTGTATGTTGATAGGGGGTGTATGAAAATGTCATCAGAAATCGTCTACGGCCAACGGTTTTCGAGATATTAGCAATTTTCCGCGGTTTTTTTCATGTCAATAGATTCTAAAGGTGCCACTTCAGGGGGTGTATGAAAATGACATCAGAAATCGTCTACGGCCAACGGTTTTCGAGATATTAGCGATTTTCCGCGGTTTTTTTCATGTCAATAGATTCTAAAGGTGCCATTTCAGGGGGTGTATGTTGATAGGGGGTGTCTGAAAATGTCATCAGAAATCGTCTACGGCTAACGATTTTCGAGATATTAGCGCTTTTCCGCGGTTTTTTTCATGTCAATAGATTCTAAAGGTGCCATTTCAGGGGGTGTATGAAAATGTCGTCAGAAATCGTCTACGGGTAACGGTTTTCCAGATATTAGCGATTTTCCGCGGTTTTTTTCATGTTAATAGATTCTAAAGGTGCCATTTCATGGGGCGTATGTTGATAGCGGGTGTATGAAAATGTCATCAGAAATCGTCTACGGCTAACGGTTTTCGAGATATTAGCGATTTTCCGCCGTTTTTTCATGTCAATAGATTCTAAAGGTGCCATTTAAGGGGGTGTATGTTGATAGGGGGTGTATGAAAATGTCATCAGAAATCGTCTACGGCTAACGGTTTTCGAGATATTAGCGATTTTCCGCCGTTTTTTCCATGTCAATAAATTCTAAAGGTGCCATTTCAGGGGGTGTATGTTGATAGGGGGTGTATGAAAATGTCATCAGAAATCGTCTACGGCCAACGGTTTTCGAGATATTAGCGATTTTCAGCGGTTTTTTTCATGTCAATAGATAATAAAGGTGCTTTTCAGGGGGTGTGTGTTGATAGGGGGTGTATGAAAATGTCATCAGAAATCGTCTACGGCCAACGGTTTTCGAGATATTAGCGATTTTCCGCGGTTTTTTCATGTCAATAGATTCTAAAGGTGCCATTTCAGGGGGTGTATGTTGATAGGGGGTGTATGAAAATGTCATCAGAAATCGTCTACGGCTAACGGTTTTCGAGATATTAGCGATTTTCCGCGGTTTTTTTCATGTCAATAGATTCTAAAGGTGCCATTTCAGGGGGTGTATGTTGATAGGGGGTGTATGAAAATGTCATCAGAAATCGTCTACGGCTAACGGTTTTCGAGATACTAGCGATTTTCCGCGGTTTTTTTCATGTCAATAGATTCTAAAGGTGCCATTTCAGGGGGTGTATGTTGATAGGGGGTGTATGAAAATGTCATCAGAAATCGTCTACGGCCAACGGTTTTCGAGATATTAGCGATTTTCCGCGGTTTTTTTCATGTCAATAGATTCTAAAGGTGCCATTTCAGGGGGTGTGTGTTGATAGGGGGTGTATGAAAATGACATCAGAAATCGTCTACGGCCAACGGTTTTCGAGGTATTAGCGATTTTCCGCGGTTTTTTTTCATGTCAATAGATTCTAAAGGTGCAATTTCAGGGGGTGTATGTTGATAGGGGGTGTATGAAAATGTCGTCAGAAATCGTCTACGGGTAACGGTTTTCGAGATATTAGCGATTTTCCGCGGTTTTTCTCATGTCAATAGATTCTAAAGGTGCCATTTCGGGGGGCGTATGTTGATAGCGGGTGTATGAAAATGTCATCAGAAATCGTCTACGGCTAACGGTTTTCGAGATATTAGCGATTTTCCGCCGTTTTTTTCATGTCAATAGATTCTAAAGGTGCCATTTCAGGGGGTGTGTATGTTGATAGGGGGTGTATGAAAATGTCATCAGAAATCGTCTACGGCTAACGGTTTTCGAGATATTAGCGATTTTCCGCCGTTTTTTTTCATGTCAATAGATTCTAAAGGTGCCATTTCAGGGGGTGTATGTTGATAGGGGGTGTATGAAAATGTCATCAGAAATCGTCTACGGCCAACGGTTTTCGAGATATTAGCGATTTTCCGCGGTTTTTTCATGTCAATAGATTCTAAAGGTGCCATTTCAGGGGGTGTATGTTGATAGGGGGTGTATGAAAATGTCATCAGAAATCGTCTACGGCCAACGGTTTTCGAGATATTAGCGATTTTCCGCGGTTTTTCTCATGTCAATAGATTCTAAAGGTGCCATTTCAGGGGGCGTATGTTGATAACGGGTGTATGAAAATGTCATCAGAAATCGTCTATGGCTAACGGTTTTCGAGATATTAGCGATTTTCCGCGGTTTTTTTCATGTCAATAGATTCTAAAGGTGCCATTTCAGGGGGTGTATGTTGATAGGGGGTGTATGAAAATGTCATCAGAAATCGTCTACGGCTAACGGTTTTCGAGATATTAGCGATTTTCCGCCGTTTTTTTCATGTCAATAGATTCTAAAGGTGCCATTTCAGGGGGTGTATGTTGATAGGGGGTGTATGAAAATGTCATCAGAAATCGTCTACGGCCAACGGTTTTCGAGATATTAGCGATTTTCCGCCGTTTTTTCATGTCAATAGATTCTAAAGGTGCCATTTCAGGGGGTGTGTGTTGATAGGGGGTGTATGAAAATGTCATCAGAAATCGTCTACGGCCAACGGTTTTCGAGATATTAGCGATTTTCCGCGGTTTTTTTCATGTCAATAGATTCTAAAGGTGCCATTTCAGGGGGTGTATGTTGATAGGGGGTGTATGAAAATGTCATCAGAAATCGTCTACGGCCAACGGTTTTCGAGATATTAGCGATTTTCCGCGGTTTTTTTTCATGTCAATAGATTCTAAAGGTGCCTTTCCAGGGGTGTATATTAATAGGGGGTGTATGAAAATGTCATCAGAAATCGTCTACGGCCAACGGTTTTCGAGATATTAGCGATTTTCCGCGGTTTTTTTCATGTCAATAGATTCTAAAGGTGCCACTTAAGGGGGTGTGTGTTGATAGGGGGTGTATGAAAATGTCATCAGCCGCGGTTTTTTTTCATGTCAATAGATTCTAAAGGTGCCATTTCAGGGGGTGTCTGTTGATAGGGAGTGTATGAAAATGTCATCAGAAATCGTCTACGGCCAACGGTTTTCGAGATATTAGCGATTTTCCGCGGTTTTTTTCATGTCAATAGATTCTAAAGGTGCCCTTTCAGGGGGTGTATGTTGATAGGGGGTGTATGAAAATGTCATCAGAAATCGCCTACGGCCAACGGTTTTCGAGATATTAGCGATTTTCCGCGGTTTTTTTCATGTCAATAGATTCTAAAGGTGCCCTTTCAGGGGGTGTTTGTTGATAGGGGGTGTATGAAAATGTCATCAGAAATCGTCTACGGCTAACGGTTTTCGAGATATTAGCGATTTTCCACGGTTTCTTTCATGTCAATATATTCTAAAGACGCCATTTCAGGGGGTGTATGTTGATAGGGGGTGTATGAAAATGTCATCAGAAATCGTCTACGGCTAACGGTTTTCGAGATATTAGCGATTTTCCACGGTTTTTTTCATGTCAATAGATTCTAAAGGTGCCATTTCAGGGGGCGTATGTTGATAGCGGGTGTATGAAAATGTCATCAGAAATCGTCTACGGCTAACGGTTTTCGAGCTATTAGCGATTTTCCGCGGTTTTTTTCATGTCAATAGATTCTAAAGGTGCCATTTCAGGGGGTGTATGTTGATAGGGGGTGTATGAAAATGTCATCAGAAATCGTCTACGGCTAACGGTTTTCGAGATATTAGCGTTTTTCCGCGGTTTTTTTCATGTCAATAGATTCTAAAGGTGCCATTTCAGGGGGTGTATGTTGATAGGGGGTGTATGAAAATGTCATCAGAAATCGTCTACGGCTAACGGTTTTCGAGATATTAGCGTTTTTCCGCGGTTTTTTTCATGTCAATAGATTCTAAAGGTGCCATTTCAGGGGGTGTATGTTGATAGGGGGTGTATGAAAATGTCATCAGAAATCGTCTACGGCTAACGGTTTTCGAGATATTAGCGATTTTCCACCGTTTTTTTCATGTCAATAGATTCTAAAGGTGCCATTTCAGGGGGTGTATGTTGATAGGGGGTGTATGAAAATGTCATCAGAAATCGTCTACGGCCAACGGTTTTCGAGATATTAGCGATTTTCCGCCGTTTTTTTCATGTCAATAGATTCTAAAGGTGCCATTTCAGGGGGTGTATGTTGATAGGGGGTGTATGAAAATGTCATCAGAAATCGTCTACGGCCAACGGTTTTCGAGATATTAGCGATTTTCCGCCGTTTTTTCATGTCAATAGATTCTAAAGGTGCCATTTCAGGGGGTGTGTGTTGATAGGGGGTGTATGAAAATGTCATCAGAAATCGTCTACGGCTAACGGTTTTCGAGATATTAGCGATTTTCCGCCGTTTTTTTCATGTCAATAGATTCTAAAGGTGCCATTTCAGGGGGTGTATGTTGATAGGGGGTGTATGAAAATGTCATCAGAAATCGTCTACGGCCAACGGTTTTCGAGATATTAGCAATTTTCCGCCGTTTTTTCATGTCAATAGATTCTAAAGGTGCCATTTCAGGGGGTGTGTGTTGATAGGGGGTGTATGAAAATGTCATCAGAAATCGTCTACGGCCAACGGTTTTCGAGATATTAGCGATTTTCCGCGGTTTTTTTCATGTCAATAGATTCTAAAGGTGCCATTTCAGGGGGTGTATGTTGATAGGGGGTGTATGAAAATGTCATCAGAAATCGTCTACGGCCAACGGTTTTCGAGATATTAGCGATTTTCCGCGGTTTTTTTTTCATGTCAATAGATTCTAAAGGTGCCTTTCCAGGGGGTGTATATTAATAGGGGGTGTATGAAAATGTCATCAGAAATCGTCTACGGCCAACGGTTTTCGAGATATTAGCGATTTTCCGCGGTTTTTTTCATGTCAATAGATTCTAAAGGTGCCACTTAAGGGGGTGTGTGTTGATAGGGGGTGTATGAAAATGTCATCAGCCGCGGTTTTTTTTCATGTCAATAGATTCTAAAGGTGCCATTTCAGGGGGTGTCTGTTGATAGGGAGTGTATGAAAATGTCATCAGAAATCGTCTACGGCCAACGGTTTTCGAGATATTAGCGATTTTCCGCGGTTTTTTTCATGTCAATAGATTCTAAAGGTGCCCTTTCAGGGGGTGTATGTTGATAGGGGGTGTATGAAAATGTCATCAGAAATCGCCTACGGCCAACGGTTTTCGAGATATTAGCGATTTTCCGCGGTTTTTTTCATGTCAATAGATTCTAAAGGTGCCCTTTCAGGGGGTGTTTGTTGATAGGGGGTGTATGAAAATGTCATCAGAAATCGTCTACGGCTAACGGTTTTCGAGATATTAGCGATTTTCCACGGTTTCTTTCATGTCAATATATTCTAAAGGCGCCATTTCAGGGGGTGTATGTTGATAGGGGGTGTATGAAAATGTCATCAGAAATCGTCTACGGCTAACGGTTTTCGAGATATTAGCGATTTTCCACGGTTTTTTTCATGTCAATAGATTCTAAAGGTGCCATTTCAGGGGGCGTATGTTGATAGCGGGTGTATGAAAATGTCATCAGAAATCGTCTACGGCTAACGGTTTTCGAGCTATTAGCGATTTTCCGCGGTTTTTTTCATGTCAATAGATTCTAAAGGTGCCATTTCAGGGGGTGTATGTTAATAGGGGGTGTATGAAAATGTCATCAGAAATCGTCTACGGCTAACGGTTTTCGAGATATTAGCGTTTTTCCGCGGTTTTTTTCATGTCAATAGATTCTAAAGGTGCCATTTCAGGGGGTGTATGTTGATAGGGGGTGTATGAAAATGTCATCAGAAATCGTCTACGGCTAACGGTTTTCGAGATATTAGCGTTTTTCCGCGGTTTTTTTCATGTCAATAGATTCTAAAGGTGCCATTTCAGGGGGTGTATGTTGATAGGGGGTGTATGAAAATGTCATCAGAAATCGTCTACGGCTAACGGTTTTCGAGATATTAGCGATTTTCCGCCGTTTTTTTCATGTCAATAGATTCTAAAGGTGCCATTTCAGGGGGTGTATGTTGATAGGGGGTGTATGAAAATGTCATCAGAAATCGTCTACGGCCAACGGTTTTCGAGATATTAGCGATTTTCCGCCGTTTTTTTCATGTCAATAGATTCTAAAGGTGCCATTTCAGGGGGTGTATGTTGATAGGGGGTGTATGAAAATGTCATCAGAAATCGTCTACGGCCAACGGTTTTCGAGATATTAGCGATTTTCCGCCGTTTTTTCATGTCAATAGATTCTAAAGGTGCCATTTCAGGGGGTGTGTGTTGATAGGGGGTGTATGAAAATGTCATCAGAAATCGTCTACGGCCAACGGTTTTCGAGATATTAGCGATTTTCCGCGGTTTTTTTCATGTCAATAGATTCTAAAGGTGCCATTTCAGGGGGTATATGTTGATAGGGGGTGTATGAAAATGTCATCAGAAATCGTCTACGGCCAACGGTTTTCGAGATATTAGCGATTTTCCGCGGTTTTTTTTTTCATGTCAATAGATTCTAAAGGTGCCTTTCCAGGGGGTGTATATTAATAGGGGTTGTATGAAAATGTCATCCAAATCGTCTACGGCCAACGGTTTTCGAGATATTAGCGATTTTCCGCGGTTTTTTTCATGTCAATAGATTCTAAAGGTGCCACTTAAGGGGGTGTGTGTTGATAGGGGGTGTATGAAAATGTCATCAGCCGCGGTTTTTTTTCATGTCAATAGATTCTAAAGGTGCCATTTCAGGGGGTGTCTGTTGATAGGGAGTGTATGAAAATGTCATCAGAAATCGTCTACGGCCAACGGTTTTCGAGATATTAGCGATTTTCCGCGGTTTTTTTCATGTCAATAGATTCTAAAGGTGCCCTTTCAGGGGGTGTATGTTGATAGGGGGTGTATGAAAATGTCATCAGAAATCGCCTACGGCCAACGGCTTTCGAGATATTAGCGATTTTCCGCGGTTTTTTTCATGTCAATAGATTCTAAAGGTGCCCTTTCAGGGGGTGTTTGTTGATAGGGGGTGTATGAAAATGTCATCAGAAATCGTCTACGGCTAACGGTTTTCGAGATATTAGCGATTTTCCACGGTTTCTTTCATGTCAATATATTCTAAAGGCGCCATTTCAGGGGGTGTATGTTGATAGGGGGTGTATGAAAATGTCATCAGAAATCGTCTACGGCTAACGGTTTTCGAGATATTAGCGATTTTCCACGGTTTTTTTCATGTCAATAGATTCTAAAGGTGCCATTTCAGGGGGCATATGTTGATAGCGGGTGTATGAAAATGTCATCAGAAATCGTCTACGGCTAACGGTTTTCGAGCTATTAGCGATTTTCCGCGGTTTTTTTCATGTCAATAGATTCTAAAGGTGCCATTTCAGGGGGTGTATGTTGATAGGGGGTGTATGAAAATGTCATCAGAAATCGTCTACGGCTAACGGTTTTCGAGATATTAGCGTTTTCCGCGGTTTTTTTCATGTCAATAGATTCTAAAGGTGCCATTTCAGGGGGTGTATGTTGATAGGGGGTGTATGAAAATGTCATCAGAAATCGTCTACGGCTAACGGTTTTCGAGATATTAGCGATTTTCCGCCGTTTTTTTTCATGTCAATAGATTCTAAAGGTGCCATTTCAGGGGGTGTATGTTGATAGGGGGTGTATGAAAATGTCATCAGAAATCGTCTACGGCCAACGGTTTTCGAGATATTAGCGATTTTCCGCGGTTTTTTTCATGTCAATAGATTCTAAAGGTGCCATTTCAGGGGGTGTGTGTTGATAGGGGGTGTATGAAAATGTCATCAGAAATCGTCTACGGCCAACGGTTTTCGAGATATTAGCGATTTTCCGCGGTTTTGTTCATGTCAATAGATTCTAAAGGTGCCATTTCCGGGGGTGTATGTTGATAGGGGGTGTATGAAAATGTCATCAGAAATCGTCTACGGCTAACGGTTTTCGAGATATTAGCGATTTTCCGCCGTTTATTTCATGTCAATAGATTCTAAAGGTGCCAGTTCAGGGGGTGTATGTTGATAGGGGGTGTATGAAAATGTCATCAGAAATCGTCTACGGCTAACGGTTTTCGAGATACTAGCGATTTTCCGCGGTTTTTTTCATGTCAATAGATTCTAAAGGTGCCATTTCAGGGGGTGTATGTTGATAGGGGGTGTATGAAAATGTCATCAGAAATCGTCTACGGCCAACGGTTTTCGAGATATTAGCGATTTTCCGCGGTTTTTTTCATGTCAATAGATTCTAAAGGTGCCATTTCAGGGGGTGTGTGTTGATAGGGGGTGTATGAAAATGTCATCAGAAATCGTCTACGGCCAACGGTTTTCGAGATATTAGCGATTTTCCGCGGTTTTGTTCATGTCAATAGATTCTAAAGGTGCCATTTCCGGGGGTGTATGTTGATAGGGGGTGTATGAAAATGTCATCAGAAATCGTCTACGGCTAACGGTTTTCGAGATATTAGCGATTTTCCGCCGTTTATTTCATGTCAATAGATTCTAAAGGTGCCAGTTCAGGGGGTGTATGTTGATAGGGGGTGTATGAAAATGTCATCAGAAATCGTCTACGGCTAACGGTTTTCGAGATACTAGCGATTTTCCGCGGTTTTTTTCATGTCAATAGATTCTAAAGGTGCCATTTCAGGGGGGCGTATGTTGATAGCGGGTGTATGAAAATGTCATCAGAAATCGTCTACGGCTAACGGTTTTCGAGCTATTAGCGATTTTCCGCGGTTTTTTTCATGTCAATAGATTCTAAAGGTGCCATTTCAGGGGGTGTATGTTAATAGGGGGTGTATGAAAATGTCATCAGAAATCGTCTACGGCTAACGGTTTTCGAGATATTAGCGTTTTTCCGCGGTTTTTTTCATGTCAATAGATTCTAAAGGTGCCATTTCAGGGGGTGTATGTTGATAGGGGGTGTATGAAAATGTCATCAGAAATCGTCTACGGCTAACGGTTTTCGAGATATTAGCGTTTTTCCGCGGTTTTTTTTCATGTCAATAGATTCTAAAGGTGCCATTTCAGGGGGTGTATGTTGATAGGGGGTGTATGAAAATGTCATCAGAAATCGTCTACGGCTAACGGTTTTCGAGATATTAGCGATTTTCCGCCGTTTTTTTCATGTCAATAGATTCTAAAGGTGCCATTTCAGGGGGTGTATGTTGATAGGGGGTGTATGAAAATGTCATCAGAAATCGTCTACGGCCAACGGTTTTCGAGATATTAGCGATTTTCCGCCGTTTTTTTCATGTCAATAGATTCTAAAGGTGCCATTTCAGGGGGTGTATGTTGATAGGGGGTGTATGAAAATGTCATCAGAAATCGTCTACGGCCAACGGTTTTCGAGATATTAGCGATTTTCCGCCGTTTTTTCATGTCAATAGATTCTAAAGGTGCCATTTCAGGGGGTGTGTGTTGATAGGGGGTGTATGAAAATGTCATCAGAAATCGTCTACGGCCAACGGTTTTCGAGATATTAGCGATTTTCCGCGGTTTTTTTCATGTCAATAGATTCTAAAGGTGCCATTTCAGGGGGTGTATGTTGATAGGGGGTGTATGAAAATGTCATCAGAAATCGTCTACGGCCAACGGTTTTCGAGATATTAGCGATTTTCCGCCGTTTTTTCATGTCAATAGATTCTAAAGGTGCCATTTCAGGGGGTGTGTGTTGATAGGGGGTGTATGAAAATGTCATCAGAAATCGTCTACGGCCAACGGTTTTCGAGATATTAGCGATTTTCCGCGGTTTTTTTCATGTCAATAGATTCTAAAGGTGCCATTTCAGGGGGTGTATGTTGATAGGGGGTGTATGAAAATGTCATCAGAAATCGTCTACGGCCAACGGTTTTCGAGATATTAGCGATTTTCCGCGGTTTTTTTTTCATGTCAATAGATTCTAAAGGTGCCTTTCCAGGGGGTGTATATTAATAGGGGTTGTATGAAAATGTCATCCAAATCGTCTACGGCCAACGGTTTTCGAGATATTAGCGATTTTCCGCGGTTTTTTTCATGTCAATAGATTCTAAAGGTGCCACTTAAGGGGGTGTGTGTTGATAGGGGTGTATGAAAATGTCATCAGCCGCGGTTTTTTTTTCATGTCAATAGATTCTAAAGGTGCCATTTCAGGGGGTGTCTGTTGATAGGGAGTGTATGAAAATGTCATCAGAAATCGTCTACGGCCAACGGTTTTCGAGATATTAGCGATTTTCCGCGGTTTTTTTCATGTCAATAGATTCTAAAGGTGCCCTTTCAGGGGGTGTATGTTGATAGGGGGTGTATGAAAATGTCATCAGAAATCGCCTACGGCCAACGGCTTTCGAGATATTAGCGATTTTCCGCGGTTTTTTTCATGTCAATAGATTCTAAAGGTGCCCTTTCAGGGGGTGTTTGTTGATAGGGGGTGTATGAAAATGTCATCAGAAATCGTCTACGGCTAACGGTTTTCGAGATATTAGCGATTTTCCACGGTTTCTTTCATGTCAATATATTCTAAAGGCGCCATTTCAGGGGGGTGTATGTTGATAGGGGGTGTATGAAAATGTCATCAGAAATCGTCTACGGCTAACGGTTTTCGAGATATTAGCGATTTTCCACGGTTTTTTTTCATGTCAATAGATTCTAAAGGTGCCATTTCAGGGGGCATATGTTGATAGCGGGTGTATGAAAATGTCATCAGAAATCGTCTACGGCTAACGGTTTTCGAGCTATTAGCGATTTTCCGCGGTTTTTTTCATGTCAATAGATTCTAAAGGTGCCATTTCAGGGGGTGTATGTTGATAGGGGGTGTATGAAAATGTCATCAGAAATCGTCTACGGCTAACGGTTTTCGAGATATTAGCGTTTTCCGCGGTTTTTTTCATGTCAATAGATTCTAAAGGCCATTTCAGGGGGTGTATGTTGATAGGGGGTGTATGAAAATGTCATCAGAAATCGTCTACGGCTAACGGTTTTCGAGATATTAGCGATTTTCCGCCGTTTTTTTCATGTCAATAGATTCTAAAGGTGCCATTTCAGGGGGTGTATGTTGATAGGGGGTGTATGAAAATGTCATCAGAAATCGTCTACGGCCAACGGTTTTCGAGATATTAGCGATTTTCCGCGGTTTTTTTCATGTCAATAGATTCTAAAGGTGCCATTTCAGGGGGTGTGTGTTGATAGGGGGTGTATGAAAATGTCATCAGAAATCGTCTACGGCCAACGGTTTTCGAGATATTAGCGATTTTCCGCGGTTTTGTTCATGTCAATAGATTCTAAAGGTGCCATTTCCGGGGGTGTATGTTGATAGGGGGTGTATGAAAATGTCATCAGAAATCGTCTACGGCTAACGGTTTTCGAGATATTAGCGATTTTCCGCCGTTTATTTCATGTCAATAGATTCTAAAGGTGCCAGTTCAGGGGGTGTATGTTGATAGGGGGTGTATGAAAATGTCATCAGAAATCGTCTACGGCTAACGGTTTTCGAGATACTAGCGATTTTCCGCGGTTTTTTTCATGTCAATAGATTCTAAAGGTGCCATTTCAGGGGGTGTATGTTGATAGGGGGTGTATGAAAATGTCATCAGAAATCGTCTACGGCCAACGGTTTTCGAGATATTAGCGATTTTCCGCGGTTTTTTTCATGTCAATAGATTCTAAAGGTGCCATTTCAGGGGGTGTGTGTTGATAGGGGGTGTATGAAAATGTCATCAGAAATCGTCTACGGCCAACGGTTTTCGAGATATTAGCGATTTTCCGCGGTTTTGTTCATGTCAATAGATTCTAAAGGTGCCATTTCCGGGGGTGTATGTTGATAGGGGGTGTATGAAAATGTCATCAGAAATCGTCTACGGCTAACGGTTTTCGAGATATTAGCGATTTTCCGCCGTTTATTTCATGTCAATAGATTCTAAAGGTGCCAGTTCAGGGGGTGTATGTTGATAGGGGGTGTATGAAAATGTCATCAGAAATCGTCTACGGCTAACGGTTTTCGAGATACTAGCGATTTTCCGCGGTTTTTTTCATGTCAATAGATTCTAAAGGTGCCATTTCAGGGGGTGTATGTTGATAGGGGGTGTATGAAAATGTCATCAGAAATCGTCTACGGCCAACGGTTTTCGAGATATTAGCGATTTTCCGCGGTTTTTTTTCATGTCAATAGATTCTAAAGGTGCCATTTCAGGGGGTGTGTGTTGATAGGGGGTGTATGAAAATGTCATCAGAAATCGTCTACGGCCAACGGTTTTCGAGATATTAGCGATTTTCCGCGGTTTTTTTCATGTCAATAGATTCTAAAGGTGCCATTTCAGGGGGTGTATGTTGATAGGGGGTGTATGAAAATGTCATCAGAAATCGTCTACGGCTAACGGTTTTCGAGATATTAGCGATTTTCCGCCGTTTATTTCATGTCAATAGATTCTAAAGGTGCCAGTTCAGGGGGTGTATGTTGATAGGGGGTGTATGAAAATGTCATCAGAAATCGTCTACGGCTAACGGTTTTCGAAATACTAGCGATTTTCCGCGGTTTTTTTCATGTCAATAGATTCTAAAGGTGCCATTTCAGGGGGTGTATGTTGATAGGGGGTGTATGAAAATGTCATCAGAAATCGTCTACGGGCCAACGGTTTTCGAGATATTAGCGATTTTCCGCGGTTTTTTTCATGTCAATAGATTCTAAAGGTGCCATTTCAGGGGGTGTGTGTTGATAGGGGGTGTATGAAAATGTCATCAGAAATCGTCTACGGCCAACGGTTTTCGAGATATTAGCGATTTTCCGCGGTTTTTTTCATGTCAATAGATTCTAAAGGTGCCATTTCAGGGGGTGTATGTTGATAGGGGGTGTATGAAAATGTCATCAGAAATCGTCTACGGCTAACGGTTTTCGAGATATTAGCGATTTTCCGCCGTTTTTTTTCATGTCAATAGATTCTAAAGGTGCCATTTCAGGGGGTGTATGTTGATAGGGGGTGTATGAAAATGTCATCAGAAATCGTCTACGGCCAACGGTTTTCGAGATATTAGCGATTTTCCGCGGTTTTTTCATGTCAATAGATTCTAAAGGTGCCATTTCAGGGGGTGTGTGTTGATAGGGGGTGTATGAAAATGTCATCAGAAATCGTCTACGCCCAACGGTTTTCGAGATATTAGCGATTTTCCGCGGTTTTTTTCATGTCAATAGATTCTAAAGGTGCCATTTCAGGGGGTGTATGTTGATAGGGGGTGTATGAAAATGTCATCAGAAATCGTCTACGGCCAACGGTTTTCGAGATATTAGCGATTTTCCGCGGTTTTTTTTCATGTCATTAGATTCTAAAGGTGCCTTTCCATAGGGTGTATATTAATAGGGGGTGTATGAAAATGTCATCAGAAATCGTCTACGGCCAACGGTTTTCGAGATATTAGCGATTTTCCGCGGTTTTTTTCATGTCAATAGATTCTAAAGGTGCCACTTAAGGGGGTGTGTGTTGATAGGGGGTGTATGAAAATGTCATCAGTCGCGGTTTTTTTTTCATGTCAATAGATTCTAAAGGTGCCATTTCAGGGGGTGTCTGTTGATAGGGACTGTATGAAAATGTCATCAGAAATCGTCTACGGCCAACGGTTTTTCGAGATATTAGCGATTTTCCGCGGTTTTTTTCATGTCAATAGATTCTAAAGGTGCCCTTTCAGGGGGTGTATGTTGATAGGGGGTGTATGAAAATGTCATCAGAAATCGTCTACGGCCAACGGTTTTCGAGATATTAGCGATTTTCCGCGGTTTTTTTCATGTCAATAGATTCTAAAGGTGCCCTTTCAGGGGGTGTTTGTTGATAGGGGGTGTATGAAAATGTCATCAGAATTCGTCTACGGCTAACGGTTTTCGAGATATTAGCGATTTTCCGCGGTTTCTTTCATGTCAATATATTCTATAGGCGCCATTTCAGGGGGTGTATGTTGATAGGGGGTGTATGAAAATGTCATCAGAAATCGTCTACGGCTAACGGTTTTCGAGATATTAGCGATTTTCCACGGTTTTTTTCATGTCAATAGATTCTAAAGGTGCCATTTCAGGGGGTGTGTGTTGATAGGGGTGTATGAAAATGTCATCAGAAATCGTCTACGGCCAACGGTTTTCGAGATATTAGCGATTTTCCGCGGTTTTTTTCATGTCAATAGATTCTAAAGGTGCCATTTCAGGGGGTGTATGTTGATAGGGGGTGTATGAAAATGTCATCAGAAATCGTCTACGGCCAACGGTTTTCGAGATATTAGCGATTTTCCGCGGTTTTTTTTTTTCATGTCAATAGATTCTAAAGGTGCCTTTCCAGGGGGTGTATATTAATAGGGGGTGTATGAAAATGTCATCAGAAATCGTCTACGGCTAACGGTTTTCGAGATATTAGCGATTTTCCGCGGTTTTTTTCATGTCAATAGATTCTAAAGGTGCCACTTAAGGGGGTGTGTGTTGATCGGGGGTGTATGAAAATGTCATCAGCCGCGGTTTTTTTTCATGTCAATAGATTCTAAAGGTGCCATTTCAGGGGGCGTATGTTGATAGCGGGTGTATGAAAATGTCATCAGAAATCGTCTACGGCTAACGGTTTTCGAGCTATTAGCGATTTTCCGCCGTTTTTTTCATGTCAATAGATTCTAAAGGTGCCATTTCAGGGGGTGTATGTTGATAGGGGGTGTATGAAAATGTCATCAGAAATCGTCTACGGCTAACGGTTTTCGAGATATTAGCGATTTTCCTCCGTTTTTTTCATGTCAATAGATTCTAAAGGTGCCATTTCAGGAGGTGTGTGTTGATAGGGGGTGTATGAAAATGTCATCAGAAATCGTCTACGGCCAACGGTTTTCGAGATATTAGCGATTTTCCGCGGTTTTTTTCATGTCAATAGATTCTAAAGGTGCCATTTCAGGGGGTGTGTGTTGATAGGGGGTGTATGAAAATGTCATCAGAAATCGTCTACGGCCAACGGTTTTCGAGATATTAGCGATTTTCCGCGGTTTTTTTTCATGTCAATAGATTCTAAAGGTGCCATTTCAGGGGGTGTATGTTGATAGGGGGTGTATGAAAATGTCATCAGAAATCGTCTACGGCTAACGGTTTTCGAGATATTAGCGATTTTCCGCCGTTTTTTTCATGTCAATAGATTCTAAAGGTGCCATTTCAGGGGGTGTATGTTGATAGGGGGTGTATGAAAATGTCATCAGAAATCGTCTACGGCTAACGGTTTTCGAGATATTAGCGATTTTCCGCCGTTTTTTTCATGTCAATAGATTCTAAAGGTGCCATTTCATGGGGTGTATGTTGATAGGGGGTGTATGAAAATGTCATCAGAAATCGTCTACGGCCAACGGTTTTCGAGATATTAGCGATTTTCCGCGGTTTTTTCATGTCAATAGATTCTAAAGGTGCCATTTCAGGGGGTGTGTGTTGATAGGGGGTGTATGAAAATGTCATCAGAAATCGTCTACGGCCAACGGTTTTCGAGATATTAGCGATTTTCCGCGGTTTTTTTTCATGTCAATAGATTCTAAAGGTGCCATTTCAGGGGGTGTATGTTGATAGGGGGTGTATGAAAATGTCATCAGAAATCGTCTACGGCCAACGGTTTTCGAGATATTAGCGATTTTCCGCGGTTTTTTTTTCATGTCAATAGATTCTAAAGGTGCCTTTCCATAGGGTGTATATTAATAGGGGGTGTATGAAAATGTCATCAGAAATCGTCTACGGCCAACGGTTTTCGAGATATTAGCGATTTTCCGCGGTTTTTTTCATGTCAATAGATTCTAAAGGTGCCACTTAAGGGGGTGTGTGTTGATAGGGGGTGTATGAAAATGTCATCAGTCGCGGTTTTTTTTCATGTCAATAGATTCTAAAGGTGCCATTTCAGGGGGTGTCTGTTGATAGGGACTGTATGAAAATGTCATCAGAAATCGTCTACGGCCAACGGTTTTCGAGATATTAGCGATTTTCCGCGGTTTTTTTTCATGTCAATAGATTCTAAAGGTGCCCTTTCAGGGGGTGTATGTTGATAGGGGGTGTATGAAAATGTCATCAGAAATCGTCTACGGCCAACGGTTTTCGAGATATTAGCGATTTTCCGCGGTTTTTTTCATGTCAATAGATTCTAAAGGTGCCATTTCAGGGGGTGTATGTTGATAGGGGGTGTATGAAAATGTCATCAGAAATCGTCTACGGCCAACGGTTTTCGAGATATTAGCGATTTTCCGCGGTTTTTTTTTCATGTCAATAGATTCTAAAGGTGCCTTTCCAGGGGGTGTATATTAATAGGGGGTGTATGAAAATGTCATCAGAAATCGTCTACGGCTAACGGTTTTCGAGATATTAGCGATTTTCCGCGGTTTTTTTCATGTCAATAGATTCTAAAGGTGCCATTTCAGGGGGTGTATGTTGATAGGGGGTGTATGAAAATGTCATCAGAAATCGTCTACGGCCAACGGTTTTCGAGATATTAGCGATTTTCCGCGGTTTTTTTCATGTCAATAGATTCTAAAGGTGCCATTTCAGGGGGTGTGTGCTGATAGGGGGTGTATGAAAATGTCATCAGAAATCGTCTACGGCCAACGGTTTTCGAGATATTAGCGATTTTCCGCGGTTTTTTTCATGTCAATAGATTCTAAAGGTGCCATTTCAGGGGGTGTATGTTGATAGGGGGGTGTATGAAAATGTCATCAGAAATCGTCTACGGCTAACGGTTTTCGAGATATTAGCGATTTTCCGCCGTTTTTTTCATGTCAATAGATTCTAAAGGTGCCATTTCAGGGGGTGTATATTGATAGGGGGTGTATGAAAATGTCATCAGAAATCGTCTACGGCCAACGGTTTTCGAGATATTAGCGATTTTCCGCGGTTTTTTTCATGTCAATAGATTCTAAAGGTGCCATTTCAGGGGGTGTGTGTTGATAGGGGGTGTATGAAAATGTCATCAGAAATCGTCTACGCCCAACGGTTTTCGAGATATTAGCGATTTTCCGCGGTTTTTTTCATGTCAATAGATTCTAAAGGTGCCATTTCAGGGGGTGTATGTTGATAGGGGGTGTATGAAAATGTCATCAGCAATCGTCTACGGCCAACGGTTTTCGAGATATTAGCGATTTTCCGCGGTTTTTTTTCATGTCAATAGATTCTAAAGGTGCCTTTCCATAGGGTGTATATTAATAGGGGGTGTATGAAAATGTCATCAGAAATCGTCTACGGCCAACGGTTTTCGAGATATTAGCGATTTTCCGCGGTTTTTTTCATGTCAATAGATTCTAAAGGTGCCACTTAAGGGGGTGTGTGTTGATAGGGGGTGTATGAAAATGTCATCAGTCGCGGTTTTTTTTCATGTCAATAGATTCTAAAGGTGCCATTTCAGGGGGTGTCTGTTGATAGGGACTGTATGAAAATGTCATCAGAAATCGTCTACGGCCAACGGTTTTCGAGATATTAGCGATTTTCCGCCGTTTTTTTTCATGTCAATAGATTCTAAAGGTGCCATTT